>CM068831.1:4383319-4458319 GCA_028554795.2 Sinohyriopsis cumingii | reverse complement strand
ATATGAGCCGTTTTTATTTTTACCTTTCACAGGAATGCGTATGTAGTTATTCTGGTAAATTGATACCATATGGGGCAATATTTGGGACTCAGCAACCAGAGTAGTTTACAGGTAAACAGCCCATTATCAGATTGTTGGAAATGACCAGGTAGACAGATGATATATCAGTCAATGAAGGTAGTAATGGTAATGAGTGTTATGAATACAATTTCTTTTAAAAAATGGTCCCACTCTTATACTAATTTTGACTATGAACAACCTGGACAAAATGTATTATGAATTGTGCTTACATGAAGTATAAAAACGTAATTTAAATGACTTTGTAATAATGTAATTTAAACGACATTGTATGTATTTCTCTCTCCAAAGTTCATTAAAACTCCGGCTTCAAATAATCTGAATCAACAACATTTTATATTCCAAACGTTAATGTAGCATGGTGATCCAAAGTTTTTCTTACGCTGTTTTATTTATTTTAATTCCAATTTCTATACTTTTTTTAATGAAAATATATTCTTATATTTGTTTTAACCATACCGTAAAAAGAAAGGTGAGAGTTGTATTTGATATATTTTTCTCAAAATAGAAGATGCAGAAGAGAGGTAAGGTGTATAGCTTGTAAAATGAAACTAACATTGTGAAGTAACAACGATCGAACTGAACAGGTGAAGAGTAATCAAAATGTATAGCAGAAGCAACAAGAGACTGAAGTTTCTCTTTTTAAACAGCTAAAAACACATAATGCTTACAAATTCCAACAATGATGCAATTAAAGCAATCACTGTCTTTTCCGAGAACATTTTCATAATTGTATTATTTCCGTTATTCGGAAACAATACGCTGCTTGGTCCATTATTTGGAAACAATACGCTGATTGGTCCGTTATTCGGAAACAATACGCTGTTTGGTCTATTATTCGGAAATAATACGCTGTTTGGTCCATTATTCGGAAACAATACGCTGTTTGGTCCATTATTTGGAAACAATACGCTGTTTGGTCCATTATTCGGAAACAATACACTGTTTGGTCCATTATTCGGAAACAATACGATGTTTGGTCCACACGTAGAACTGTATAGACTTTATTGCTTTGACTTTTAAATGTGCCTATGGTATATAGAAAGTTTTTGAAGAAAGGATAGTCGCAAACTATGGGGGACAGGAGTTTAATTAGCAGACGACATCTTGTTGGATACAAAATGCATTGGTGTACATGATGATATTATATCATTCAGAAAGAACAAAAACAGAGGTCGTCCGAAAAGCCATGAGTGAGCATCTTCACTGAAAGAATTTGAAGTAGGTCACAGTGATCATGACGTTACCTATATAGTATATTCAGAATTTATTTTCATTTTATGAAGATTGTTAAATGTGAATATCAGAACAGTCTTGATTGTAATGTATTTTCTTTACTTGAAGTTCAACAAATGCAAAAATTAAAGGCAAATCTAAATTCCGATGAGAAACGTTCCATATAATCATTTTCTACATCATTACGCAATACTTGGAAGAAATGTTGGTAGTTACTTCTCGTTATTCAATATGAAATTGGTTCAGTAGGTCATGTCTGTAGACATTTGATCAGGACGCCATTCTAGGAGACCCTACAATATACATACCTGTCAAATGACAAAATAAGATCTAAACTCACTATTTAGCATTGGTACAAAACTGGTTTAAATTTGAAGGATATACAACAAAATACAATTTTGCAGCAAGAACATGTGCTCAATTTAATCATCTTCACACTGATGAGAAAATCGAATGCCTTGGATACAGATACAATTCTCCACAAGGAGTTTTATATTGTTCCTTCTACTAGCACAATTGCAATCGCACAATTAGTGAATATACAATTACGTGTTTAAAAAGCTCAATACATTAGGATACGTTCCAAATCGTGGAGTCATAGTTAGTGAGTTAGTACGCTGTAATTTCTCTTCAGACTATTACATACAAATTGTTAAAGCTACGTTAAAAATCCTACACACACACACACACACACACACACACGCATACACACACGCACGCACGCACGCACGCACACACACACACATAAAAATCAGTAACCATGATACTTAATAGCAATTGTAAGGACAAATAAAGCATCTTAAAATTGCATGACCACGAACTTGAGAAAATTCATAATAAATTGCATTGGCTGCCATTTTTATATCAAATCAAAACCACTTGTATTTAGGACCAGATAGATATAACCAATAAAACAGTGGTAACCGTATTTTCAAACCTGCGGACATTATTGTCAAGATTGATGTTAGATAGGAGCTATTTTCATATAGACCCTATAAAACGCATTTCAACGAATAAACTGCAATAATACAACGATGTATAAGAATGTAACGGTGTCCGCTATATTGGATTAAGATTATATTTGGATTAAGATTATATTGGATTAAGACTGGTACAAATTTCATTTAGGACCAACGATAAACATCAAAAAGTATTTTGGTGACAATTACATGTCACTGTCGCAATTTTCATTCACATAACAGAAGTGGCGATAACAAGAAATTTTAGATATGCAGTCACAAGGCAGCCATATTGGGTGGCACAAATTTCATTTAGAAACAACGAGACATCATATGAATTGTTTTGGTGAAGATCCCACGTCAATACAGGAGGTGTTGTTGTTGTTGTAGGGTTTAACGCCATTTTGCAGCACACGATAGGCTATACATGGCGGCCAGTATTAACGGTGGAGGAAGAACCCGGGAAAACCCGGAAAGAACCACCGACCCACGAGAATATACAGGAGGTGTAGCAATAGCATGATTTTAAGTATGGTCAAAAATTGCGTCGATATTGAATATCAGATCTCCATTATTTTCGTGTAGGATTAGAAGATATTACGACAAATCTTTAATTGAGAACGTCGTGTTTATATCTTTTCCTGATAAGCAGGCATAACAATAATTGCAAGATGGCCACATTGGAAGTCATTTAATTTATTCAAGACTAACTAACATCATACGAAGTGTTTTGGTAGAAATTTATGAGATTTCCGACATAAATTCCGGAGAATTCCGAGAGTCACCATTCTGAGGCGGAAAAGACTAAACGTTGGAATCGTTGTGTAGGTCAAGTTTCGTAGCAATCGTCCGAACAGTACGAGAGGATGAACAGTAACACTCGTGTGCTAATGGATGACTAACAAAGAACGCCGGTCGACAAACAACAAAAGGAAGATTCTCACTTAAGCTATTGTGGTCCATGACCAGTTTAAATAAAATGGCTGGTGTAAAACAAAAATGGCCAAAATACAGATTTAAGTGATTAAAATGTCAATGTTATTGAAAATTTTCATTAAAGCTTTTGAATACCAAACTACGTTGAAAACAGGATACCAGTCTTCTATACAGTCAACTCCGCTTATATGCATAGCCTGGGGACCGGATCCAAGCTATGCATATAAACGGAGTATGCATTTAAGCGGAATTCATGTATATTTACAATGTACCTCTCTTAAATGGCTTAAAAGTTTCCTAATGTAAATGCACTTTATCGTTGTGATTAAAGATTCTGTGTAATAGTAGTTTAGAAATATATACAGATGTGTAGGCAATATGCTTTTATTTACAATACAAAGTGATATGTTAGCGAAATCCACACAGCGAAATCCACACAGCGAAATCCACACAGTGAATCCACAAAGTTATCACCATAATACCCAACAATAAAACAAGCATATAGCATACATAGTCTCCCAGAACAGAGAAGGGATAATTTATAGAATTAATTAAAAGAGGGGAAAATGTTGCTGTCGCTGTGTGGCGAATTTTGAGTTAGGATGCTTAGGTCATATACGTTAGGATTCTTTGACAAATAACTAAATATTATTGATTTCAGGTTATTTCTTCATTCATCCCGTACTTTTGTTTTTCGTTTCTTCTTGATTTTTTTTTTTACTTTTCTTAATTCATTGAGCCTATATCTGCTCCATATTGGCATATGTCTGTCTGTCTGTCTGTCTGATGGCTATTTGTTCTTGGACGAAAGAGAAATGTTAAGATTTCCAGATAAACATCTGGCATTAAATGCCGATGCAATGGTACTAGCTTTTAAGTACATTTATTAGTGCTTCGCATAATCTTTTTGCGGGTACTTAGTGGTGGTAACAATAGAAAATAGAAGAAAACTTGAACAAAAAAAAAAAAACGGAAAGATAGTTTGTACTAAGAACATCGAAATGGTTTCATTCAAATGTTTAAAATATTGCTATCCAGAAAGGAAATAAACAACTTCAGCTGGGAACCAATAACCAATACAGAATACACTTTACATAAGGAAAGAATGGAAACGTCGGTTGACTTCAGTGCTAAACATTCCCTTGATGAGTGTAAGAAAGATATAGAGTTTACCCAATACCTGCAGCAAATGCAAAATTACTGTCTAAATTAAATACATATAGCTGAAGTTTCGTCAAGAATGTGCCTTCCTCTGGGAACCTGACACATGTGATATCTCACTGCGCATCCTGACGCATAACCGACACTCTACACATATTTCCTATCATCAACTCTGAGCTTACCTTTTTTGGTTACAGCTCTTCCGGGATGGATATTCCACCATCGACAAGATACTATCTCCAGGCTGCTCAACCAAATTCCAAGAGGAAAGGATAAGTTTCAAAACGAGTTTTTATAACAGGTGGACTTTGGGCGGCAAGAACTGAAATGAACAGTGAAAAAAATGACTCAACTCACGATGCATTCTCTCTTTATGGATTATCCCATTACAAAATAATGTATGTATGTATGTATGTATGTATGTATGTATGTATGTATGTCCGTCTGTCTGTCGGTCTGTCTGTATGTATGTAGATATGTATGTATTATGTGTGTGTGTCTGTGTCTGTGTGTATATGTATGCATGTATGTATGTATGTATGCATGTATGCATGTATTTATGTATGTATGTATGAATGTATGTATGTATGCATGTATGTATGTATGTATGTCTGTATGTCTGTATGTCTGTATGTCTGTCTGTCTGTATATATGTATGTATGCATGCATGTATGTATTTTGTGTGTGTGTCTGTGTCTGTGTGTATATGTATGCATGTATGTATTAATGTATGTAAGTATGTATGTATGTATGTATGTATGAATGCATGTATGTATGTATGTATGTATGTATGTATGTATGTATGTATGTATTACGTGTGTGTGTCTGTGTCTGTGTGTATATGTATGCATGTATGTATTAATGCATGTATGTGTGTATGTATGTCTGTCTGTATGTATGCATGTATGCATGTATTATGTGTGTGTCTGTGTCTGTGTGTATATGTATGCCTGTATGTATTAATGTATGTATGTATGTATGTATGTATGTATGTATGTATGTATGTATGTATGTATGTATGTATGTATGTATGCATGTATGTATTAATGTATGTATGTATGTATGTATGTATGTATGTATGTATGTATGTATATATGTATGTATGTCTGTGTGTGTATATGTATGTATGTATGTATGCATGTATGTATGTATGTATATATGTAAAGTCTGATAACTAACATTTCATATTTGAATAAATTCACGTTCATTAAACCATGTAAAGCAATATATTTTCGTACAACACCTGTCTTTCTCCATAATTTCTATGATAAGTGTGTCTCGATCGCTGTTTACGAAAAGTAAACGTCTCCATTTTTAATTTGTGCAACAATATGCATACCCAAGTTCAAGTAATTCGATACACCCTGTGGGCCTAATGACCAACACAATGCATTCAATAAACCAACCACAAAGAGGTCGATATGAAGGACAAGATCAGATGAATGCACAGATTTCAGTGCATAAAAGAGTAATTTTTCCAATTTACAATCTCAAGGATCCCGAAATAAAATGACATAAGGGGTACAATGTAGACTGACTGACTTCTTTAACTCGACAAGTATTGCTATGAACTTTGCAAGTTTGAAAGCATATGATCTATGTAATATATATATATATATATATATATATATATATATATATATATATATATATATATATATATATATATATATATATATATATATATATATATATATATATATATATATATATGCACAATTACTGAAAATAGCACGATTTCAATAAAAGCTGGATCAATGAGACGGAGGAAACACCTTAACACCTTACATGTCGTTTTTGAAAAGTTGTATCACTTAGATACGGAGTTTCTCATTATGTAATTAACCTTCATATCCTGGAGGAAGGACATAATCAATCATGGTAAAGATGAGTGAAGAATGTTCACATATTTTGAAAACAACGAGTTAACGATAAGTTCCAAACATGTAATCATGACTGAGTATTAACGACATCCGTAATAATCATGACTGTTTATTTATGATATCCCCAACAATCATGACTGCGCATTTATGATATCCCCAAAACTTATGACTGTGTATTTATGATATCCCAAACAATCATGACTGCGTATTTATGATATCCCCAACAATCATGATTGAGTATTTCCGATATCGCTAACAATAATGACTGCGTATTGTTGATATTCCCAACAATCATGATTGTGTTATAATGATATTCCCGACAATCATGACTGAGTATTCATGATATCCCCGACAAACCAAATACAAGTAGGTTATAAGAATCTTGGCATTATGTATATGGCATATTCAATATATTCACTAAAATTCGAATTCATTATTTTTTTATTTTGTGTAACTTTAAATTTGCTGCAAAAATATAAAATGTAAACTCTACGTCTGGACGAAAACATGTTCTACTTAGTCATCTTTTCAGTCTACTTGTAACATATTTTTTTGTCTTCTCATTTGTCACCTAGAAACTTGATTAGTATTGTTATGTTCTTAGTCCCTTCAGTGTGTCTGACTTTTTGCATAAACAATATTTAAATCGCTGACTATTTAACCTTGATATCGAACCTGATATCAATAGGAAGAGTATACAAATCAACAATATTGTGCCGCAAGAACCTATGTCCAATGCAATTAACATTCAACTAATGAGAAGACAAAACTGGGATACAGATAAAATTCCTTACAAGGAATTGTGTACTTTTGGTCTTACGATCCCCAAGCCTAGATGCAATCACACAAAATGTTAGATTGCAAAATCACTCAAACTAGATGCAATCGCACAGAAAGCTAGTATACAACTGCGTTAAATGCAGGCGCTATATATCAGAAAATAATACTTTCCAATAATGGGGTCACAATGAGTAAACTCTTTAAAGTGGGTCAGCGCACTGAAATTTCTCTTTCGAATATGGTACTAAAAATCGGCAAACAAATGATATAATATACACATGTCGTGAAAGGCAAACACATTCCTCTATATAATTATATCGTTACGGTCCAATAAAATTGATTCAGAATATTTTGTTATTTATGTTGATTCGGTTTGGATCGTGACCGGGTAACAAATACTGTATTCTCTCTAGTGATGTGCAAATTAAATTCGAAGGAATTAGTAATGAAATAACCGTTCAATTATGGGGTTTAGTCATTAATTAGTCATTAATTCCTTTTTGTAGATTCCATTTATTGCTATGACGCTGGGTTTAACTTTTTAGTCATTGGTATCGATCTACAAGGAAAGAACACTTCACCTAATAATATTTATATTAACTGTTGTTGATTTCAGCATGATTAAATGTGTTAAAAATATACTTTTGTTTATATTTGTCACAAAATTTCATTACAGTAATCCAAAAATGAATAATATTTTTACTGAAGCGTTTGCTTTACAAACAACAAAATTAAAAAATCAAGTATGGACTTACCCTGAAAACTATTTTAACATACAAATACATAATACAAATACGATAAAATAATCTGGAAATGAATATTCTACAAGTCATTGTATTGCACCAATATATATATATATATATATATATATATATATATATATATATATATATATATATATATATATATATATATATATATATATATATATATATATATATATATATATATATATATATATATATATATATATATATATATAGGTGTGTGTATGTGTATGTGTGTGTGTGTTCCTATATATACTGTTTTACTGATAATCTGTGTTCACAACCGCTAATTTTGTTTAGAAGAGAATGAGTGCCTGATAAGACTTTTGTTTTTATATGTATGTGTGCGTATATAAGTATACATGTGCATACGTCTGTCTGTATGTATGTCTGTCTAACTGTCTGTCTGTATGTATGTATGTATGTATGTATGTATGTATGCATGTATGTATTCAGTTTTGTACCGTAGAACGAGCAAACTAACATATCTCACCTTTAACTTATGCCACCGAAGGGAACCTGGAAATAAATTAACTAACCGATAACTTATAACACAAAAGCATAACTTATAAGGCAAAGGGTGCCTAGAACCATACAAATAAACTGTTTTGTTGGTAGCGTTAGTACGGAAAATAACTTGTCCTAAATAACAACTATTAACTTGTCCTAAATTTGTGTTGTTGAATTAAACTGTATTCATGCAGCCTCCTTGGACTCCTCTTCGCTGAAGAAATATACCATAGGCTTTAATAGCAAGATAAAATATACTTTGGGATTCTCTTTCAAATTTGAAGATACATGCTTGTTTAATTGGAATAATTTCAACAATATAAAACAAGCACAGGTTTTAAGAAATTTCCCTCAAAACATTTCGTTTACTTGGTACAAAGTCGGCTTTAGATCAAGTTGCAACAAAGCAAGGATTGTTCGGGGCCCCATCGCTAAACGTTTGAATATCTTTTCTTTCTTTTTTTTTGTTATTGGCCGAAGACATTAATGAAACTCAAGGCGATCGCTTGCCCCTAAATCCAGCCGTGATCTGGTGTTAATTTTCAAGTTCTTGTAATGTTCAAAATGATCAGCAAACATTAGCATTAAATGGGGTGTGTCAATTAAAACCGCTCGGGATATATCCATTAACGTTAATTAACATTAACTGTTTGTGTGGAGAGAGTTGATTGATCCATTGCATTGTTTCTTACGCTTCTAACTAAATCTCTCTCTCTCTCTCTCTCTCTCTCTCTCTCTCTCTCTCTCCACACACACACACACACACACACACACAAATTGTTGACCAAAATTAAATTTAATGTACCTGAGGACTCCATTTACTGGCAGGTAGAAATTAGATTTCTTTTATGACATAAATTTTATTATTCTTTCGGATTAGGATTCGTACAGTTATTATTTTTTGTTAAAAATTTAAAATGCTTTAGATTTTCAGGATAAAGAATTATTTTGTCATGGACATTCATCGAAGTATCCTATATAATGCATTGGCAAGAAATTCGACTCTAAAGAATAAAACTGTTGAAATATAGCGCAATTATAAAACTTTACTTTTTTGTTCGATTAACATATAAATGTTACTCTTTGCTCTTTAAGGTGACTGGGTGGGACATCATTCTACATGTCTGCGGCATGATGGCCCAGTGCTAGACATCACTTTAAATTGCCACACTGCAGACGTAGTAGGGATATGACTGGAAAATTGTTAAAGCTACGTTAAAAATCCAAATCGCACACACATACACACACTTTGCCCTAAGTTAAATTACATGAACTTGTGTGTTGTTGTGTTTTTTGGCATTTTCATGTGGTCAATTGTATTTCCAATAAACCAAGCCTGGAATAAACATGTTTCTAAGAAGCTATTGAAATTCTGAAATGAAACACTCGTCCTTTTGTACATTTCATATCACTGTAGATGAAACACTCGTCCTTTTATACATTTCAGATCACTGTGGATGAAACACTCGTCCTTTTATACATTTCAGATCACTGTAGATGAAACACTCATCTTTTTATACATTTCAGATCACTGTAGATATAACACTCGTCCTTTTATACATGTCAGATCACTGGAGATGAACACTCATCCTTTTATGCATTTCAGATCACTGTGGATGAAACACTCGTCCTTTTATACATTTCAGATCACTGTAGATAAAACACTCGTCCTTTTATACATTTCAGATCACTGTGGATGAAACACTCGTCCTTTTATGCATTTCAGATCACTGTAGATAAAACACTCGTCCTTTTATACATTTCAGATCACTGTAGATAAAACACTCGTCCTTTTATACATTTCAGATCACTGTGGATGAAACACTCGTCCTTTTATGCATTTCAGATCACTGTAGATAAAACACTCGTCCTTTTATACATTTCAGATCACTGTGGATGAAACACTCGTCCTTTTATACATTTCAGATCACTGTGGATGAAACACTCGTCCTTTTATACATGTCAGATCACTGTAGAAAAAACACTCGTCCTTTTATACATTTCAGATCACTGTAGATAAAACACTCGTCCTTTTATACATTTCAGATCACTGTGGATGAAACACTCGTCCTTTTTATACATTTCAGATCACTGTAGATAAAACACTCGTCCTTTTATACATTTCAGATCACTGTAGATGAAACACTCGTCCTTTTATACATTTCAGATCACTGTGGATAAAACACTCGTCCTTTAATACATTTCAGATCACTGTGGATAAAACACTCGTCCTTTTATACATTTCAGATCACTGTAGATGAAACACTCGTTCATATATTAAATGCCTAAGATAAATAGCTCTCATTTGTTTTACATTTCCCTTTAAACTCGTATCTTCAGGTTAAATGTCAATCAATAATGATATAAAAAGACCGTGTAGCAAAGTACTCGACGACTACAATGACGACGACGATTATAATAGTCTATCTGACAACAATATAAACAGTCGTCTCATTTCTCTAATGACAGTCATACGTTCATACAATAATACTAACTTTCTTTTTTCTTTGCTTCCATTTTCTACCTACCGTTCCTACCATAATCGTATCCAACATAATTGTAACCTATACAAACACCTACCGTATACAAAAAAATCAGTTATTCACTCATATATAGTGGAACATTTGAAATCTCTTCTCTTCTCACTATTAAAACAATCAATGAACGATAGCGACTGTGAAATATATTTTTGAGAAATATACAAGACAAAATCATGCATACCTAGATACCCTTATCCTTTTGAATTCGTCAAAAAAGTCGTATAGTTGGAGAACACTTTGTTTCCCTTATATAATGACGAAAGGTATGGCCTGATTGATATACCAAGGTTCTAATTTCCTATGTTCTATTGCAGTAAAATAATGATCATGTTCCATATACGCACGAGGCGTTTCTTTACACAAACGCACACATGCCAACGTGATAACAAAATATTGATGGTTCCAGGAGAAAACACCCTAAAGCTTCAATCGTTGAGATTATATTACATACATACATACATACATACATACGCATATATATATATATATATATATATATATATATATATATATATATATATATATATATATATATATATATATAATTTATATGTGTGTGTGTGTGTGTGTGTTTGTGTATGTGTGTGCATATATATGTACAAATATATATGTAGACTAACACTATCTTGTGTTGATTGTCAGAACCGATTATTCTTAAAAATTAGTTTTGAAATATGAAGTGATAATCATTGGATTTTGAATTTGAATGGTAACTAATCGATTCATTTCAACGCATGAAAACTGAAAATCATTACATGTTTCTACTTTTTCGTGTATCCATTTGTCTACGCATTTGTTTATTGATGGATCTATTTTTTAATGAACTAAAAATAAAGATGGATGCAATTTCAATGTTCTATTTGAATATAAAAAGGGAAAGTCACAAATTCGGTCTCGTGCAGTTGATAGGCAAACATAATATGATGTCTTTAAGCAAAATATGAGACCTGCCTTCATAATTATGGTGTTAGTTAACGGTTTGCGTGGCTAAGGAAGTAAGATGGCGGATATCGATGTGCGCTATCTATCTATCTATCTATCTATCTATCTATCTATCTATCTATCTATCTATCTATCTATCTATCTATCTATCTATCTATCCATCTATCTATCTATCTATCTATCTATCCATCTATCCATCCATCTATCTATCTATCTAGCTATCTGTCTGTATGTCTGTCTGTCTGTCTGACTCTCTCTCTCTCTCTCTCTCTCTCTCTCTCTCTCTCTCTCTATATATATATATATATATATATATATATATATATATATATATATATATATATATATATATATATAAACACATAAATACAGACTCGTGCATGCATACATAAATAAACACACACTTAGTGTCCCTGTTCCTCTCTGTGTCTTTTTCTGTATGTCTTTCTCACATAATCTTTGTTTCTCTTTTATCAATCTGAATTATAAATTTGGCCAATTCTGTAATGGTACATGGTCAGATATTATGCAACGAAATAAATTAGTAAGCATTCGTAAGTAACAAGGTATATCGGCGGTAAATGAATTACGAGAAAAAGGTACACATGATTCAGTTCAAAATACCAATTGAATTCTTTAGAAGAGACTATGCTAATCACTTTTTAGGGCAGTGGGTGGGTGGGTGATTGCAATTATAAAGGACCTTTAAATGGTCATACAGTATATATCTTCCAAAACAATCTATGTGGTAAGATAATAAATGAAACGCAGTCATCGTTTTTTGGCAAGTCATAATTGACTATGTTATTATACGAAATGCGTTCTCTCATAATAAAACACCAACTAGTCTTTACCTGTAGTCATACCTACTCAGAATAATTATACTCAGTTGAATAACAAATATTACATACCTGTTCTTAATAGAAAGCAGCAAATACGCGTCACGAATATTTGAATAGTTTTTATGGTTAGGGACTTCAGCAACATTTTCTTCTGTAGGTATGTGGGTAACGTTTGCAATGGCAAATGATAATGGTAATGACAAATGACAGTGTCAATGATACAATCGTTATTGCACTTAAGGTTGCACTATGCATCGTAACAGGTAAAGTATTGGCATCTCACTGCACATGCGCGTACATCAGCCATGGACGATCTGATATTTTTCGCAGTGGAGTCAATTGAAATCCGATTGCAGCAATATAACAGTCAATATTCTTATGGAATATGAACAAGTACAAACTTATATAAATGAATTGGGAAGAAGTACTATAAGTTACGATAGATGGAACACACATTACCTAATTAAAATCATGAACATATTACACTTTTCTCTTTCTGAAAGAGAAAGGAAAACACAACATAAACACCAAGTAAATATGCAAACTGGATGTTTTCACTTCACAGATGAGTCGGATAATTAGGCAATATCGGAACAACTCTGCCATGAATGCATGCATATTTCCAACAGCATTCTGATATATCTCTTTCGTACATGTAGATTTATTTGCCTGTATTTGGACGTGTATGGTATGAATATATCGTGAGTTTCCCATCACTACTGTCTCATATGCATGAAATATGAATGACAAATACCAGGGACTGTTATATGCACCAGATTATCTTCTTACAGTTTAGTTAAGTAGTTGGTATCTGATGCTTGGATCTAAAAGGAGATAATACGTTTTTGTAAAGTTTAATTTGATAGCGGAGATCTCTCTACAAGTTTTCCACCGGGCAGTCGAGGCGTGTGTATCGCCAGCTCTGGAAGAAAGATACACTACAAAATCGCGAACAAATACCAAGCGTGTAAACGGGGACCTTCCTACAAATCGTGATTTTACGTTATTATAGGCTAAAATAGTTGGGAGAAGCAAGATTTTATCATTTTTCCAACCTAGGAAGTCCTCGGTTGGAGGTGTGTCCTCGGTAAGTTGGTGTGTAATCTCATGAATGTCCTCGGTTTACACCAAATACGAACACACACACACACACACACACACACACGCGCGCGCACACGCACACACACACACACACACACACACACACACACACACACACATTTATGACCACACAGATTTATTGTATTTGAGGGCTTTATCTACAGGGATGTGTATCTTTGATTTATTCACATGATGTAAACTTTATTCTTTATTCTGTTTCCAGGTTAAACGTCTTAAATTTTTTAAATTTTTAAAAAATAAAAATAGTCCTGATTTTCGTGAAAAATATTTCTTGTCATTTGACTTTCATTGAAGTTTGCTAAATAATGCATAGTCAAGAAATTTGCCCTCATAGGGTAGAGACAAGTTGAAGTACAATGCAGTTATAAAGCTTGACTAAGTTGAAGTGCAGTGCAGTTATATTCTGTTCGATTAACACACGATTTTTACACTATTGCAAGAACGTATGTTTTGTTTTTGTTTTGGTATTTGTACTATGGTCAGTTTCATGTCATATAAATCAACCAGCAATCACCATGTATAATAGGCATCTGAGTTCTGAAATGACAAATTGTGCCCAGTGTGTGTGTGTGTGTGTGTGTGTGTGTGTGTGTGTGTGTGTGTGTTATGATTTTTAACGTAGCTTTAACAATTTTGCCAAGTCACATCGCTACAGTGTCTGCAGCATGACAATTTATAGTGATGTTAAGTACTGGGGCATCATACCGCAGACATCTAGCATCATGTCCAACCCAGTTCCATTATCCTAACACCAGGTCGACCAGTCCTAGCAACAGGCCGACCAGTCCTAACACTAACCACTTTATGCTGAGCCAAAGCACGGGAGCTGCTAATAACATTTTTATAAGTCTTTATCATGAGTCGGGCAGGGTTCGAACCCGCATCCGAGGCGGATGATGTAACCACTAAGCCATCAGAGCGTTCCGTACCCTTTAATACGCTAAAGATAAACCACTGTAGTTAAAACATTCCGCAATATATTATTACCTAATATGGATATTTATGACAAAGTGCCTGGGACACACGACTACATTCATTGCATACTTACCTATAAGCTACAACACTCGTATCTTGACGTTAAACGTCAACCTATAATGATATGCAATACAAAGACCGAGTAAAGTACTCGAGGACTACGATGACGTTGACGATGACCATGATGGCAGCCTCTCTGGTCATATTATTATCAGTCATATAATTTCTCTTGAAAGGGTCACATATACATACCCTTCAAATCCTTTTCTTTGCTTCCTTTTTAGCTTCGATACTCAATTATAATCGTACAAACGCAAGTGCAACCTATACAGACACCTATACCATAGAAACAAAGTTATGCATAAACATACAGTGGAACCATTAGTATTTTACATCACGTGGAACCATTAGTATTTTACATACATCACGTGGAACCATTAGTATTTTACATCCATCACGTAGAACCATTAGTATTTTACATACATCACGTGGAACCATTAGTATTTTACATACATCACGTGGAACCATTAGTATTTTACATACATCACGTGGAACCATTAGTATTTTACATACATCACGTGGAACCATTAGTATTTTACATACATCACGTGGAACCATTAGTATTTTACATACATCACGTGGAACCATTAGTATTTTACATACATCCCGTGGAACCTCTTTAAAACCTCTTCCTACCTCACAGTGAAAAATAATTAATGAGAAAAAATGTACATAATACAGTTCTAAGATATTACAATAAAATATCATCCTTGCATACCCTTATCATTTTGAATTCAGTCATAAGTCGTACACTTGAGTACACATTGGCTCAGTTATATAATCCGCAAGTCTCTGCAGAACGTTAACGTATATAAGTGTGATGCAGTAATATTATAGCCTTAAATGACTAGAGTTATGTCCCTTATGTCAATATACATATTCATATTCTAACTTCCCATTTTCTCTCGCACTAAAAAAATGCCTTTGAAATAGGCACGAAGCGTTTGTTAGTACAAACGCACATGTGCCAACGCAATAAAAAGTATGTTAGTTCAGAGGCGAACATATTAAAGCTTGAAACGTTCAGTACATGCATACATACATACACACACACATACATACATACATACATACATACATACATACATACTTACATACATACATACATACATACTTGCATACATACATACATACACACATACATACATACATACATACATACATACATGCATGCATACATGCATAAAGCATACATACAACCATACATACATACATACATGCATGCATGCATGCATACATACATACATACATACATATATCCATCCATCCGTACGTACGTACGTACATACATACATACATACATACATACGAGGTTTAAACGAATGCTATTCTTGATCCACATATGGCTATGCCACTTAGATAATTTTAAAGATCTCAGCCCGGTGGTTCCATGGTGCAGCATGTTTAATCTTAAACCGCAAGAAAGATTAAGGCCATTATCGACGAAATCGACAAAGGCTTTTGAATGGATTCTAGAGCCAATGGAAAATGGATCAACAAATTATGTTTATATACTATTCAAGGTGCATGCTAGTTGGATTGAAAATTTCACCGTTGAAGCGTGAATTGAATTGAATATTTTCCGCCGCTGTTAGTGATAAGTGTAACGAACGATGATGATCAATGTTTAGAATGGGTGATATTATCCACTCTACATCTCATGAGTGACACCACAGACCAGCCGCAGAAATACCTTCAAAACTTGGGTGATTTTACTTTTTTAGAACGCAAGAGTTTCTGATGCAGGTTAGCAAGGTTCAAATGCATTATTCAATTAAGTATGGATAATATAGTTTTGTGAGCCGAAACAACAGACATGTTAAAATGTCTCCATGCAGATGCTGCCTGAATGTATTTAGTATACAAATTTGCTTGACGATTATGTGGTGAAATTTGTAAAAAGCCTCGGAGTAGATTATGCAAGAACCTGCTATAAACGCACACTAATGTTTACAACAGTGCAGTGAAAAATGACAATACCGTATATCATCGATGCGGACCTTCAGTGTTTAAACGTTCCAGATGAAGAATCTAACTCCCAAAACAAATACAGACGGAATTGGGGAATACGCCCATGTGGAATTTGTTACACTTTTGAGAAATACAATGGTCAAACTGTGCCGTCAATCTTACAGACAAAACCCATTATAACGCGATTCCGCTTATAACGCGATGGCAGCAAGCCCTCATTTTTTATTTAATGTGACCTCTCTTCTTAACATACTAATTACATACTTTCGGAAAAGCCGATTATTCGTATCCCTAGCAGATTTGTTTTAATCAAATCTTATCAAACCAATAACGGGAAATCTTTCTTGGTGCTGGTAGGTAAAGTTGCCACAACGATTGTTTAGCCAACCAATTCGAGCAGTCCCATTGGTGATATTTGCCGCGCCTGATAATTTGTTTTAAAATCAGCCTGACCTTTACAGTAACCACGATGACTGTATTATACGGTGGATAAAGTCAGCTAAGAAACCATTATATCAACCTTTGATGATCTATGTGGCAAACCGTTCTAAGAGTGTAGGATTAATTTCGTTCATGTCAAGAATGAGACTTATATCGGCACGTTGACGTGCACGTATATCGTTTGAAACTTTATAAGCACGATCATGTCGGTAATACGTAACGTCACTTTGTGCTTCACTAGGCTTTGGTTGGTTGTTAAAATCAAGTCGAATATCAAGCCGTTTATCAGGCCCAAATTAATTGTAGTCAGAAATAAACTTTACACCTGGGTATTTACTCCATGATGCTCCTGGTAGTTTCGTTAACGCTGCGGTGACATCATCACCAGTGTCTTTTTTACAACCGCAGTTTCCAGAGGAAATTACAAACATGGACTTCTTCTCTGCACACGGAACATACATTCCTGAGATTGCGGCTTTAGTGTTACGTGTTTGAGTTCGAGCTGGATTCATGGTACGAATTTCACTCGACATGGCTCACATTATAAAGACATAATTGTATAATTATTATTATTATTATTATTATTATTATTATTATTATTATTATTATTATTATTATTATTATACAATTGCCTTTTTACAACAATTGACATGACATCATGGAAAAGAAAAACGAAGATGCATGTGAAATAAATCAACGATTCTTTTTCCTTTATTGACGTTTCGGCACAGGTAAAGCCAAACCACTCAAACACGGTGATAAATTTCTTGCACTAATCATTACCTCTACTGGAATATAAAAAATGCAACTGTTGTTGAACTTGAGTATGAGATTGTTAACGTGTGATCACACAGTAGATGACTGCGCCGACGGCTGATTAATTATCAGCCGTGCTATGGTGTACTCAAAGATTTCGTTGCAAAATTCGTTAAAGCTTATACCGTTTCTAATTTCTAACCTCCCATTCATATTCACATAAAAAATCTCAAAGTTTTTCTATCCCAACTTGTATCTCATCTGAATTAAAAGAATATTTTTAGCAATGTACAATCTGCATATCACCCTTGCCACAGTACTGAAACTAATCTTCTAAAAGTAGTTTATGGCATTCTCTCTGCGTTGGATAGCGGAAAGATTACAGTCCTCACCCTCCTTGATTTGTCTGCAGCATTTGACACAATACACCATGATATATTACTTCATCGTCTCCAGCATGTATTTGGCATTCATGAAACAGTCTTACTGTGGATCAAGTCATACTTGGTCAACAAGACACAAATTGTGTCTGCAAATGGAATACACTCCAGCCCAGTTAATCAATATTGTGGTGTTCCACAGGGGTCTGTTCTTGCACCGGTTCTCTTCATTAAATACACTCAGTCGCTCTCAAGTTCATATATCATCATCTAGTGTCTCACTAATTGTACGCTGATGACACCCGAATATACAAATCTAGGACCTCAACTGAAGTTGATGCTACCATCCAGGGTGTAGAAAGGTGCATTTCTGATGTGAAATCATGGATGACATGTAACAAGCTGCAGATGAGGCCATTCTGAGCACAACACAAAGACTTTATCAGTCACATCCTTCATCTCAAACAATAAATATCAGCAACAACAACATTAAATTAACACAATCAGTACGATACCTAGGTGTTACTCTTGACAGTACTTTCACATTGCACCAACATGTCATGAACATATGCAAGGCTGCATAGCTTGAGCTGAAACGCATCAGCTCCATTCGCAAATATCTCTCAGTTGATGCCACTAAAACACTTGTGTGTTCATTAGTAGTTTCAAGACTGGATTATTGTAACTCAGTTCTGTCTGGTTCATCTCAATATCTACTCCAGAAACTTCAAAAAGTTCAAAACACAGCTGCTCAAATCATCCTTAGAGTACCACGATTGGAGCACACCTCCCCGTTGATCTGTACCCTACACTGGCAATCCATTCGATCCAGCATCAAACACAATTTTTTTCCGTTGTGCTACGTTTCACTGGCTACCTCCAGTCCAACATACCTATCCGACATCACCCAAGCTTACACACCAGCAAGATACTTACGCTCCTCTTCTGACAATCGTATACTCATTATTCCCATTATGAAAACGAAGTCATAGGGACAAAGTTCTTTTGCATACCAGGGCCCAGCAAATTGGAATGAATTGCCCACTGAACTTAGACACAAATGCACAGTAATTCCATTCAAGTGTGCTCTTAAAATGCACCTATTTCGACTGCAAGAACAAACTTAAAGAAAAGACCTAATAATGCTTCCTACCTTAAATATTTTCAGCATGTTCTTTTATGAAAGAGAACAAATTGAACAGATTCGCAATGTATCAACAATATTTTTCAATCAAGATAAACTGCACCTCACACTAGACTTGGATGGAACAATTGCACGGCTTATTAAACTCAGGCGTGAAACCACAGAACGTGTTGATGTTAACAAGGCTACAAGAGATACCGTGGAACGGGTGGCGGAGCCACGGGAACATAATAAGGGCTGGGCCCAGATAGCTAAACGCGTCAAAGTTATCAAGAATGCTAAGAATGAAACCGCAGAAATTATTGGGCGCTTGTTAGGAGAGTTTATGGAGATCAAAACTGACATCGAAGGAGTTGAAAAATCTCAGAAGACAACTCCATCAGCGGCTTAAGTGAACAAATTCAAATACCATCACCATTATCGCACAGTTTGAAGGAGAAAACAAAACTGCAATATTTTCATGACTTCCGTTGCTAGTGAATTTTTCTAAAACTTATATATTCCGTTCTTTATATACCCAGCAACTATAAGAAATTGTCGAATAAACGACAGACAGGGAATATAAATGATGTATCGATCAGGTGAATATAGAGTGAAATTAATGGGTTAGGACAAGCCACTGGCCAGTTATATGATTCCTAAACTTGCTCTCGCTCAATCTGGAAACCTTAATCTGGAAACCTCAATATGGAATCCTTAATCTGGAAACCTTAATCTGGAAACATTAATCGAGCCTATGCTGTTTTAACAGATTGTATTGATATAGTAGAATGCCAAAAGAGCGGTCGATTCCTGGCACCGGTTTCAAAGATGCTAACTGCTGCGGTTCTAGTGGATGCAACTTCAACTGTGCTAGGGGTACTTGAAACAGCATCCAGAATAGTTGTTTGAATAACGCATAGAGCCTAAAAACATATATGATTCTTCGTCTCGTAAAAGAATAAGATAGGGAAGTGTTTTCGATTATTAGGGACACTCGCACAATACCCTCAGTCAGAGGTCTCTGACTACCTAGTATAACTCATCAAAATTCTCGCCGTTAGGAGATTTGTATTTACTCGCAATGGTAAAGTCAGGCGAGCATTTCCTATGTATATTTACACGGGATGAACTTAAGTCCATCCGAAAATGAGCATATATTTACGCTTTAGAAAATAACTTATAAACGTTTAATAGTATTTAGGTATTATCACTTTTAATAGATGGATGCTATTTGAAATTAACAGTACTTAATTAATATTTATTCCTAGAAAATGTTTCCATTTTCATCAGTTCTAATTTAGAAAAGTTCTATGGTAAGCAATGATACGAACTGAGTACACGCTCTACTCTAACGAGAAATAAAATGTAGCATGAGTGACAATGAAAGAGGAACAAAATTTAGCTTGAGTGACATTATGTTGGATTATTCATGGGAAATTGGAGATGTGTGTCACAATCATATATAGCTCTCCTTTTCGTTTGAGTTGGTGAAACTGTTTTTATCACATTGATATTGATTATACAATTACCCTCATGTATGAAAGGTATCCAAATACAGTCCCCATCTGATAACCGTGTGATGAACTGTTAAGATCACGGTGTCTTAGAACATTGATACTATCTGTCTTGGATATGCTGCAGGGAAATCTATTTCTGGAATAACATGTGGACGGATATATGATTCCTTCTGATTTTGAAAGTTCCATCGTCCAAATATATACCGTATAGATGGATAAGTACACAGTGGGTGGTAAACATTTGCAATTTTGTTCTCTTTTACCTTTAAGAGTCACGATGTTCCTAGCTTGTAGTCTATTTCGGTTTTGTCTTATCGTATAATTTCGTTTCTTTTCTTTAGCTTCCCTGTTACGTTATTACTTATAATAAAAACTATATTGGTAAATTTCCGAAAGAGTTTGCATTTTGTTAGATTCTAAATCAACTCCATCGAGCACAGACAGTAGAGAAAAATGGTTGAATCCCTTGATAAAATAGTTCCAAGCACGTGGACACTATAAAGAGACGACCTTACTGAGACAAGAAAAGTAAGGTCAGCAAAATAAAGCAAAATTTCTATGGGAAAGAAATAAGGAATATATGTTATTAAATGTTATATTTTGTTACCAGAAAGGGTGTTGAGCTTGCAATAGTAAACACTTACACTAGAGGCAACACAAAACCAGTTTAAACTTTTATTTTTGAGTCCTATACAGTAACATCAAATATTTTGTTATTTCACACATCCTATTGAAGTAAAAACCGTTCTCTTTTAAACGCCTGCTTTTACATTCGTTCACGTTCTCGAAGTCATCTATTTAGTTATCATAGATGTTATTATCTCCAAGACGTATATAATTTTATGTATAATTTAAACCAAGGCTCCTGATGAATAAAATACCTCTCTGCATATGTATACTTAAAATGCCAACTGAACATGCAACTTCCAATCACGATAATGGCTAACATATCTAATTGCTTTCTTAATTTGCCAAATGATGTACAAAAGGTTTTGAATTCTTTTATTCTTCTTTAAATTCAATTTCCCAAGTAATTACTTTTTTCAAATATTTTCTTTCATCTAAAATGTAGTTTCTGGTCTTGTTTATTAAAGATCTCTGAAAGCGTCATGTCTGTCGTCTCCCTCTTTGTCTTCCACTCCTGAGCCCAAAATGTGTTCTGATAAGACATGGGTTCGAATCCATTGTTGCATTTTTATACACTTGTATGTCATCAGTCTCCTGACTAAGAATGATCTTCCACGTGACTAAAATGTACTTTTTGTATGGAAATCTTATTCTTGCTTGCTTGCTTGTGAATTTTGTAGGTATATTGTTCGGTTTGTCATTCTTTCAATTCGACACATTTTATATTTGTCCCGATTAATTTGGTCTCACATTTGATTACTAAACAATTGGACTTTTGTAATCTCATTAAACATATTCTAAAGACTGGTGCTTGTTTTACTCTTCGCTGTGATCATTTATATAGTTCGTGATCAGACCTTCGATATTTTGATAAGCAGACTTTATAACATCTGACTTTTATAGTAAGGCACCAGTATTAGCATACAATGAAGTTGTTTGTATTTTCAGATGGGATTGTGCAAAAGTAGATTTACCATAGTTGTCTCGAAAAAATAACGTGTGATAAATGCGATAAAATAAAAGCGCTAGTCTGCCAATTTAAAAGATGAAGAATAAAAAGTTTCCGTAATTATAAACAGCAAGACAACTGCATATAAATGTTAATGAGAAAGACATGGGAATTAGTAACTCTTGCTTTATATTTCAACTGAACAAAGCAATCAATGATTAAAGGGACGATGTAAAACTTTGAATGTAGCAATTAGCTATTCTTCTATTATCCCACGTAAAACTTTGAATGTAGCAATTAGCTATTCTTCCATTACCCACGTAAAACTTTGAATGTAGCAATCAGCTATTCTTCTATTATCCCAAGACTCTCACCTACAGATGAACTGATAGATATTGATCCAATCTGATTCACTATATTTCATTAATTGCCAGCCATTATTATGACTTATAGTAATTCAGTTCATACATTTTTCATGAATTTAGACATTTTACATGCTAAACTTGTGAACTTTTTATCCTTATTTATTGTCTATGTCTAGGACATAGATCGCTATAATATATAATATAAAAAAAGCTTTTCAG
Organism: Sinohyriopsis cumingii; assembly: GCA_028554795.2. Classification (NCBI taxonomy): domain Eukaryota; kingdom Metazoa; phylum Mollusca; class Bivalvia; order Unionida; family Unionidae; genus Sinohyriopsis; species Sinohyriopsis cumingii. The sequence continues at coordinate 4,435,177 of CM068831.1, read as the reverse complement.
AGCAATAAACAATTGCATTCATGTGATACAACTCTCACGCTCACTCCTAAAATAGTTGAGATCTGAAATCCGTATATTTCTCTACTGTGAAATAACTCGCACGCTCGCTGTTAAAAAAGCTGAGATCTGAAATCTGTACATTTCTCTACTGTGAAATAACTCACACGCTCGCTGTTACAAAAGTTGAGATCAGAAATCCGTACACTTCTCTAATATGTAGTCAACTAAGTGGAAGGTTAGCCTTAAAAAAAGAAATAATGGCTTTTTATTCGGACCTTATGCTATATGAGCTAAAACAAGGAACTGAATTGAACAAGATACTTTGAAGACATACTTGAATAAACACGGATGCAAATTTCAGCTAAAACATAAAGATTCATTTTTCTCACTTGTTGGCTTCCTCGTGTGTACTGTTTGAGGCCTGTTATGGTTTGTAAAGTTCACCGTGGTGGTTCACAGTGGAAGGAGAGATACTTTGCAGAGAACTAGTACGGGAATAAAACCATGATCTTGAATTCGAATTTCTGAGTAAAGATCGCTTTGATTTTCGGATGATTAAAGGCAGGATTTTGCAAAATGCTTTTTGTTAAAATTATTCTGATGGAGATTGGCTTCTGTGTCAAGAACATTATTGCAATGGTGGTTAGATGGTACATTGTGTTTGGGGAGGGTGGATGTAGAGTGTTGGTAGGATGTTTTAGGCACGCGTTGCTGTTTGTATTCTTATATCACATCGTAATGTGCCTTTTACGACAAAATCGCACATTCGCTCTTTTAAGGCAAAATTATCAACGCTTTATCACTATCCATACTTTTATCAACAACTTGCTTGAGACTTCCTTCAAGCCAGCATATATAGTAGTTCAGTTTAGATTACGAACCCCGCAAACAGAAATTTGTAAAAGCAGCCGAAACTCCAAAAGTGCGTCAATTGACGGAAATAAATATCCACTCTGTCTGACACCTGCGGCTATGTTTAGATTACAACATGTAGTTCTCGTAGAAGTGTTATTGACTACATCTGAGATCTTTGGAACGTGTAAACCTTAAAATGGTAGGTTCCAGTCTATATGGAATTGTTGGCGTGGTGCTTTTTGTTTTTATTTTGATTTGCTTCCTTATTGCAAGAAAGAAACGAATTGCATGATACATGATAAAAGCAACAGCAATCATTCGATCTCTTAGTGGCTTCGAGTAATTACATCTCTTAGATTTTTCATAAACCATTTTATTTCTTAGTTTATATACTGATTGGATGTATGGAAAAAGAAATTTCCACCGGAAATCAAAATGAACTAATCCGGGACCGACAATGACAATTTTGCCCAAGATATGTAGGGGACAATTTAGAAACGTTCATGTTACTACATTCGCATGATAGATTCTAAATGCTTTGATGAGATATTTTGGATTTAATAAATGTTGTGTTAAAAGAGATTTAATGTTTGTACTATTATCGTACACTGCAAGAATATAGCCTTTTACTGAACCACTGATTAGTGATGATGTTTTGAATATAAGATAAAATGTTTTCATATACTTTTTGATAAAGATTCAATTACTCAAACAGTGAAAGATTTTTCTTTTTAATGTCTATTATACTATATTCAGTCATTTTTCAATATCTCTCGGACACTACCCTACATGAGTAAACCGCGTACAACGTGTCCTCACTTGCCTTAAGCGAAACACCAAATCGATTATTGCATTGTGGGAAATTAGGGTCTGACCTGTTTAATTAAATTATAATTAGAAACAACTGCATATACGTTGATCTCTTGGCGAACTATGTTGCATTATGGGAAGGAGATTAAGACATACAGTATTAGTAGTTAGATGAATACAATACATCAAGTTATGAGATCAATGATAAAGAATTAGCCAAACCTTAATCTGGAAATTTCTTTTCTAACTCGGATTAATCTTACCGCGGCCATGAAATTATGTTTTCCCTGTGGCAAGGGAAATGTTATAATATACAAGATTTTGTTGCCATTCTATACACTGACGCTTTTGTTAATAAAATAAATTTGATGCAATCGCCCCGAAACGATACTTCCGGAGCCTCAAGAAGTAAACCAGACAAATATTACAACTCCTTGGTTTTCTTTTCATACTTAATAGAATTTTGGAACAGTTCATCATATTTTAAAGTTTGGTCCATAAAAAGAGCCCAGACAACCGCCAAAAAATCGCCTTTCAATACGAAGTTAAATTATTTATAACTATTTTTTTCTGAGAAGAAACAAAAGTGGATGTCTTATCTTTGTCTACCCATTAAACAAAACAGTGGATGTAGATCATTTGGTTTGACATATGATTAACAGCAATATAATACATTTCTAAACAGTCAATATAATTGAGAATTTTAATATAAGTGCCAGAGTTGATCACAATCAACAATACATTTGTAAATCGTTCCCAAACAGCCTAAGACTTGTCAGTTACACCTAAAGCCGCTTCAGTCAAACACAAAGCAAGTAGTTAGACATATCCTGGGCAAGGACTCAGAGACATCCAGGAAAGGTACTAAAACAAAAACATTGCAAGTACTCAGACAAACCCAGGACAAGTACTCAGAAAAACCTTTTGGAAGTACTCAGACAAATCCATTGCTATTATTGACCTAAACCGAGGGCAAGTACGTGGACACCAACAAGGCGAGCACTCAGACAAAATCAGTGAATGACTCAAACAAACAAATGGTAAGTACTCAGACCAACCCAGGGCAAGTACATAAATTAAGTAATTGAATTACAATAAGCTACTTATGTAAGTCACTTTTCGTACATACCCACACAAAGGCTTTTTAAAGAACAATTTATATAAATCGAGCTGAACAATATGAAAGAAGTATCAGGTAAAAGTGTCTAGAAAGAAAAGATTCCAAAGTATTTTCTATCTTCTTAAGAGGCATAATCATTTTATTTGACCTTAGACGTACATGTATATTGATATGACTGATGAAGCATCAGTCCTCAAGTGAGAATATAGTCATAGTACTTTAAAAAGTTTAATATATTTGCTTATATTTAATTGTATCTGGTCACGACAGAGAAATTGACAAAGAGTTTGCGTTTTATTTCAAAATACACTGCCGTATCAAACAGTGTCACACTAAAAAGACCACGTTTTTATTTCCCTTTTTCCATTTAACCTTTTCTTTTTTTTGAATGCAAACAAATTTCAAAGGATGTAAATAAAGATTTGAAAAAAAGCCATAATAGCGCTTCATTACTCTATCGATTCTAATAATACATTTAACGGCACATTTATACACCAATTCCGTATTTAATAATACTATGTAAGATATTAGCTCCAACTGTTTTGCAGAAACCACTCTAATTATTTTTCGATCGTTGTGAGTTTGACCTGTCGTCTCTTGATCCCAATAGATCATAGATTTCTTGCTTTCCCCAAGGGTATGATACCCATAAGGTTTGGTCTAGATATGTGATGGAGTGCTAATGATATTTCGTTGTAAGCGTATGTAGTATTTCAGTCACCCTGAACTTTGCTTTTGTGTTCTTGACCCCAAAATCAAACGGTTTGTGTTGTTACCCCAAGTGCAAGCAATCAACAATGGTTGGTAAAAAGAATGGAGATCTCGAGCTATCGTGCGGAAACTATTTTGTTCATTCAATTCCAATTATATTTACATTTAACCTTTGAACTCGCACATCGACCAAATTCCGTATCCTATCTGACACTCGACTCGGAGACTATTCGGGCCTTCTGCTGCATGCATAGTGCACACAGATTAACAGCAATTATGCCCAATTTGCATCATTACTTGAGTAGCCGCAATAATCAAGATAAACAATAACTTCTATATATTCAAAGAGCTGCGGTTAAAGTTAAATGTTCCTTACAGAGAACGCTTCATCTTGGTAGACGTAACTACAGCTTCTTTTGTTCGATTCGGAGTTGAAGAAAGTAGGATTTTTATTTTAATTCATATACTCATTATTATTATTGATCAATTCTTTATCAAAATCGGAATCTTGGACTATGTCAGACTATCTTTATTTTGCCTGTATTAATAAACTGTATCGATAACAGTGGACTTATTTATTTACTTGTTCATATTTCTATCAATGTGCAAGCTATCTGCGGTATCCCGTCGTTAGAGCGCAGGTCAAAAGCGCGCCGACAAATGCGCGCAAGGCATGAATTATAAATGTTATTATGTCAAATATTCGCTATTTAAATTTTTTTCAATATTATTAATATGAGTTTCAGTGTATTATTTATATTACTGTTAAAAATGCAAAACACACACACACATACATACATACATACATACATACATACATACATACATACATACATACATACATACATGCATGCATGCATGCATGCATGCATGCATGCATGCATACATACATACATACATACATACATACATACATACATACATACGTCACAAGGAAGTCATTATATGGCTTTAATATGTTTAATGTATATACTGTAATAATGTACAGAATACGTATTGCTGTATAAAAATATAAAAGAAAACATAGCTTAACATTATGAGAGTGTACAAATATGGAAAGACGAGACAATAACAGTCGTCTAGAAAAGTTAAAAACTACATAAATGCAATATGTAGATGACTTGAGCAAATATTTGAAGGCGATTGAGAAGAATATAAGTAAAATACCATAAAGAATACTATTAAATTGTCGTGAAAGCAAACTCAGGTTTGATTGAAAAACGTTGCTCTTGTGCACAAACGTTCTGAAAACAAAGATAAATACCTACTAAGAATACATAATTATAAGCAGTTAAAAAACTTCAAAAATCAAAAAAAAACAAATATTCTATGATTGTTTCCAATATATATAGAGAGTGGTGTATAGATACTAAATTACTTTGCGCATTAAGACTGATAAACCAGAAAGTAATAAAAATCCCCAATTTCAGTGTTATTTCTACAGTGTTATTTCTACAGCAGTGCTATTTCTACAGTACATATTTTCTTAGGAGTAATATGATGTGTCCATCTTCTACTTTTAATCTTCAAACAGTATGAATATAACATGAAAGAGCTTTTCTATATTCCTACACACGGTATTACTATCCAAATAGAACATAAACATACAATTTGTGTTATTTTATATTCCTACATACAGTAATACTAACCAAATAGAACAGAAATACACACTTGGTGTTATTTTATATTCCTACACACTGTATTAATACCCAAATAGAACATAAACACACAATGGGTGTTATTTTATATTCCTGCCCAAGGTATTACTAACCAAATAGAACATAAACACATAATTGGTGTTATTCTATATTCGTACACAATTATTACTATCCAAATATAACGTAAACACACAATTTGTGTTATTCCATATTCCTACACACGATATTTCCATCCAAATATAACATAAACACACAACTGGTGATAGCTTTATGAAGTGTCGCCATAGATTAATCAGCTAATCTTGAAGGCTACTTTTGTGCATCCTTGCCGGCAAAACAAAGTAACAAATTATTAAAGCAACAAAACCATAACATATTGCATTCATTGCAACAAAACCATAACATATTGCATTCATGCACATTGTTATGTAGCCCAAGAACAAAGTGCTGCCTCAAGAAGAATCACCAGCTTGATCCCAAGTTGATAAAGTTGGGCCATAATGTAGCAGAACGAATCCTCTTTGTTTCTAAATGTATTATCCAATGCACGAGCACATTGCAGTAAGAGGTTTAGAAAATATACGCCAATGAAAAACCTGTCAGAAACTATATAGCACATATGTCTTATGACCGTGACCTTTCCCTCAGATGAGAGGAATGAGAGTGCTTGTCTCGGAAGGAATTGTCTGAGCTTGATAATGATTCGTCACGAAAATAGAGAAAATGCATCTTAATTACAACGATAAAACAGATCCTCTAAGAATAAGACCTTTTACCAAAATGTCAGATAGATAGATAGATTGGATGGATGGATGGATGGATGGATGGATGGGTGGGTGGGTGGATGGATGGATGGACGGACGGAGGGTGGGTGGATTGACGGACAGACAGACAGACAGACAGACAGATAGATAGATAGATAGATAGATAGATAGATAGATAGATAGATAGATAGATAGATAGAAAATCTAATGTTTCAATTCTAGCTATTCGATTGTCATTAGCAACAGAAATGTTACACAATAAAAGCGAAACTACTTTGAGGAAAATATCAGTAGAAAATAACACATGAGTACAAAACAGTCTTTGCATCATGCATAAGCATCTAGAAATTCTCTTTGGAGAAGGCAAAGTTGAATTGTGCACACGCCTCTTTAATGGTTTTTCCCAGAGCAGGTGCTCCACAATAGAATACTTTGACTTTCCCTTTATTCTCATCTCTAATCTCCGTGAAGATCTGCAAAATATAATGATGATTTATCTGATATGTATTTGGAATACTTCTCAAGCAATTAAAACGAGCAACACCATCATCACCGCTACAATATTTATCATGAGTCGTTGTCAACATTATGGTGTGTGTGTGTGTGTGTGTGTGTGTGTGTTCTTGATATTTAATGTACCTATAACAACATTCCAGTCATATTACTACGATGTCTGCCGTGTGACAGTTTATAGTGGTGTCTAGTCCGGTGGCATCATCTTGCAGATATTCATCATAATGTCCCACCCAGTCACATTATCCTGACACCAGGTCGACCAGTCCTAACATTAACCTCTTAACGGTGAGCGCCAAGCGAGGCAGCTGCTAGTGCCATTTTTATACGTGTTTCGTGTGACTTGGCTTTTTTTTGAACCCGCGACCTCCCGAATCACCACTTAGGCCTCCGGATAAGTTTAAGAAAACGTCCCTTGTTAAATGAAATACTCCTGTCACAAAAATCGGTTCTTTGAGAGATTTATTTATTTGTATCTTTGTACTATTGAAAACATGGCTAACTTTTCAAAAGCAACGTTGAAAAGCAATCAAAACAATACGATAAATAGCAACACATTATGATTCAGAAATAAGAGAAACTGAGAGGAGGAAAATGATAATATTGGTGATGACCACAGGAAAGAACTTGACAAGGTCGACTATTTGTGATGATGACCTCGATTACGGAAACAAACAAAGCCATAACATATATTATTAAATACTTACATCATTCATTCATGCATTCCATTTATTTCATCATTGACGCAGTCAGCGAATATGTTCATGTCATTCAAAAAATCACTTCCTTCAGTACTCACTCACTCACTCACTCATTCACGCACGCACGTACGCACTCACTCACTCACGCACGCACGCACGCACGCACGCACGTACCCACTCACTCACTCACTCACTCACTCACTGATCAATTGAACTATTTCCTATCACCTTATCCCAATCCGGCCTCCCAGCTTCAGTTTTTGTTTTCAGTCCGGTGATCACGTCCTTGTTCTCCTTCTTGTGCATAAGTTCGAGCGCCATCTGTAGTCCTATCCCTTTCATGTCATTCTTTTTAGCGGCTGACGTCATGTACATGCGCATCTGTATCACATGCTCAAAAGAACCTTCCTGATCTTCGATCTGTTCCAACTCAAGTTTTGTCAAGAGACTGACAAACCACTCAAAACATCTTTGATCACGGTTTATCCATATGAAATCCACCTACATTTATAAACAGTCTAAAGTTCAGCATGCATTGAGCCAAATCTGCCAAAAACAGTATTGCACTACGCTTATCACATGTTCATATATGACGCTTATCACATGTTCGTATATGACGCTTATCACATGTTCGTATGTTTGTGAATATTAAAGTTATTATTTCTCGTCCATCCCCAACCCTAACCCGCTAAAAAAAACTATTTACCCTACGTTTGATAAATCTTACGTGTAGATGTCTTCATACAGTAAGTGAAATTATTATTTTGACGCCGTCGGTGCGGATGTTTCTCATTTGCTATTTGCTCATTTCTCTACTTGATTACACAAATCTGGTACTCTACAACTAGGCCGATAAATCAGCCCTTCACCCGTGATGAGATTGATGATCTGGTGAGGGGCTGAAATCACCTATGCATTAAAAGCTGAAATTATCTGCATGCAAATTTATCTGCACACATCGATGTACATGTTACACAATTACTGGTATTTCTCGTGGTTGTGCAGCTACAATCGGCTGAAGAATATTTTGGTGACATGTACATTATATTTCCTGCGCAAATCATATGTTTGGTAACTGGTAAATCCACATGGAATAGCACAATCATCTGTCCTGTTGCCATATTTAATTTCGCACTTGATATGGCTATTACCAATTACCGGTATGAGTCTAAAGTGTACGCGGGTTTGTTCCGGAACGATTTGCATGCAGCGACATTGCACATTTTAATGAATAGGTGACATCATACCCGCAACATCGTCCATCAGTATCAACACAGATGTGTGGGGTTGATTTATCGGACTACTCTGCAATGTGTTTGTCAACACAGATCAGGGACCCTGCAAGCCTATTTGCTGTCGCCTAGAGCTGATTTCGCTATCCTATTCACTTATATGTTTATTATTGTTACGGTAATTGTTCAACATGCTGTACCTACGACAAAAATATCCCGGATGATGCTTTCGGTTCGTGGAAACCGGAACTGACTGACCAAACGAAAGATCTTTGATCGAAAAACATTATAGCTTGCACTTGTTTGAAAGTGACAGAGAATAGAAAGCGAGTGATACGACTGTGTAATCCACTCCTTCTATATTATACCGTATTGATCAGCCGAATTAAAAATTAAAAAAATAAACTGATAAAGCCCTAATCCGTCCATGTTTATTTTATAAAACTACGATCGAAAGGCTATGCTATCGACCAGACCGCTGACGACTGTCTTACTCTCAGATTCATTATAGGTTAAATTAATATTAGAAGTCTGCAGTACAAAAGAAGTCAAGTGGTTTTTTAAAACGTGCAGGAAGTGTGAAATACAAATTGTGCCTATCATGCAGGAAATAATCCCACCTTTTTAACATATCCTATAAAACTAATTTTATAATTTCCAGCTCATTCAGGGACAAGTATTTATCATTTTCGATTACCCTATACCTACATTATCTCGAAGGCGTTCGATTACCCTATACCTACATTAACTCGAAGGCGTTCGATTACCCTATACCTACATTGACTCGAAGGCTTTAATTCGTGCAAAAACAGAAAAGGCAATTTCAAAACTGCCATTTTGGAGTTAACACAAGGTTCACATATAATGGACAACATAGTCTTGACTTTTGTGTGATAATACTCCGTAATGATCATCCAAGCAAGTTAATAATATATGACAATATATTGTGTATTCTTCTGATCAAAACTAAGGTCATAAATAGTTATTGAGAATCAGTGAACATTCTAGTGGCACACTACGTGTCCTTCTGTCAAAGATTTTATCAGCCACGTCGTCCAAGACATAACCAATTGTATATTCAAATTCGTTCATTTATGGAGTTGAATTACTCAGTACTTACTGCTATAGTTCCTCGGTGATAAATGCAATTTTGAAACGGGTTGCCTTTTTATTGCGACGAAAGTTGGGCAAAGAACATACTTAATATTTTCCCGAATTTGCTGAGCGGTTTTCTGAATAAACAAGATATTACTTAAGGTGAGAAGTTCAAACATGAGTGAGGTTCGTTAAAGAACAGCAATACTTGCCTTGTTTAGCTTCATCAAGGATTCAGGAACCTGTCCATACCACGAATGTTGACATTTGGGACACATTTGTTTTGCCTTCTTGTATTTGTACCAGACACTCTGCAGTATAGAAGCCATTGGTGTCACCCCGATTCCGGCACCAATCAAAACCGCATGCTCTGTATCGAACACTTCCCTACATCCTGTTCCATACGGTCCATCAATGAAACACTGTAAACAAATAAGAATTTTCATTGTTAAAGGAAAAAGATCGTGGAGGTAAAATAACTAACTGAAAATGGCAAAAACGTTGAAAATGGGTATACTACGAAAATTTCATTATCACATGAAACAGAGATAGTATGAGATATATTAATTCCAGCATCAGTCTAATATTAAGAGTAAATTCCATACATCAGAGATGTACTGCATTAGGTGTATGGAGGATCTCAAATGGGTAATAATATATCATTGAATTTATGAAATCAGTTGAATATTGTCCAGTTTGTGCGAGCCTTTGCTAGAAAAAGCTGTACATTATTCAACGAGTTTCATAAATTTAATATTAAGTCATTACCCATTTGAGATTCTTTTTATCACAGAGTTTGTATAGCAGTGGAAATTATCTGGATAGAAAGAAGAACGAATAAGTTCATTAATTCTGTCAGACGTTGCACCTTTCATTTGTTGTGCGTAAAAAATAGTCCCAAACAAAGTTTAATTAATATTAACGCTAAAATGTAGATTGTACTTTTCTTACAATCTAGAAGTCAAAAAACAAACCTCCTCCCCCCCCAAAAAAAAAAACAACATTTTACACAAACAAAATCATTTTTCAACAAAATGTTCGTTGCTTGGTTTGATGCAGTACCGTTTAGAATGCCGTAGACGGTCCATGATTACGTAACCTAACATGTCACTTTCACCACTAAACATTAAATTGTCGCAATATTCATTTGAAATAAGGTTACCTGGATGCAGGAATTCCCATATTTACTGCAATGTATTTGTGACCTGGTATTTGCGGTATTTTGACATGGAACAGCAGACTACAGAATATGTAAACAAATTTCATTTTGAGTCGGAATTGCATCACATATTTACCGCGTAGAATGTGCGGTGGTTAGATAAACTTCTGTCAGTTTAGAGACTGGTATTATGTCCACGTTCTTTGGTGAACAGAGGTGAGTTTATTTACTTCGGTAAGCTAACATTCAAACCACGCTAGCATATAGGGTAAATTCCATGCTTCAGGTTTACCTCCTCGCTCCATCCCCAACTTACACATTCGCTATTAAGAGAGCAATACGCGTAGTTTTACTTGTTGTTGTTGTTGTTGGTTTTGTCTTGGGGTTTTAGCCATTTTGAATGTTATGATATGTTATACATGATATAACAAGCCCCTGCCATAATTAGTCAGACGAGACTATATTTCCCCCAATTCCTTTTGTGAATCGAACAAAATAAATGGCGGCTAAAATGTTAATTGAACGCAAAACACTCCAGAAGGCGGGGTTAAACGTGTTTCCCACGATCGCAGCCAATCAGTAAAGAGAATACTGCACAAAAATTTCATGGGCTTTTTTTTTTGGCCAATCAGAATCACATAAAGTGATATGTTCACATGTTATAATATCAAAAATACGAAACTGCATACACTGTAGGCAAAGTGTATTGACTATGTGATAAATTAGTATATGCATAGTTCAAGTGTGATTATATAGTTTGCATTATCTATATTAGTCACAGTATAAGTCGAACTTAAAGAACAAATTTTTTGAATCGAATATAATTTTTATTTGAATATCAGTCCAAACATAAGTGAAACGTGTACAGCAAATTACATATAATACATATATTTTCCATTAGGTATTTTAGTCCCAGCATAAGTCGAACTTAAAGACCAAATTACTTATATCGAAGATAAATTTTATGTAAGTACAAATCTAAAGCATAGTCTTCATCCTATCAACATAAAAATTATCTTTTTACTTTTAATAGATTGTGCTGTGAGACTCAAGCTGTTTTACATATTTAACATATCACGGTGACCAATGTTTTTAAAAAATAATCCTTTCCCACTTCCAACTATGAAATCCCATATGTACTTATGTCAGCCATCGCAGAGATCTACTGAAGGACAGTGACTCAGTGTATACAGTCTGTACACTGCTAGTGGCCAAGCAAATTTCACTTCGTTTTTAAAGATAGATTAATGTGCCTTAACATCAAGTAAATACTGTGTGTGTGTGTGTGTGTGTGTGTGTGTGATTTAGATTTATATCGTAGCTTTAGCAATTTTTCAGTCATATCGCTACGATGTCTGCAGTGTGGCCGTTTATAGTGTTATCTAGCACTGTTGCATCATGCCGCAGACATGAAGCATAATGTCCCACCCAATCACATTATCCTGACACCAGACCGACCATTCCCAACACTAGCCTCTTAATGCTGAGCGCTTAGCGAGGCAGCTTAGTACCATTTTTATAATTAACTTTGGTATGGCTCGGCCGGGATTCGAACCCGCGACCTCCCCGCATCTAACCACTAGGCCACCCAAGCGGTCGCTTACACGCTTGTATTTTAGAAGTCGTGCGGATATATGCTGAGATATCAATGAATATTTACCCAATAATTCATCTCAGATGTATTCAGAGTTTAACTGCGTGTCGAATTCACATGTAATTAAAGTGTAATTGAATAAAGAATTCGAATGTATTCAGAGTGTAACTGCACGACAAATTAATAATGTAATTAGAGTGTAATTGAATGAAGAATTCGAATGTGTTCAGAGTGTAACTGCACGACAAATTAATAATGTAATTAGAGTGTAATTGAATGAAGAATTCATGTTTTAATAGTGCGACTGCATGACGATAAAATCTGACTGCATCGTGGAAGCCTATTTTCTGGCAGACGTCCTAGAAGCGGAGTCCGGTTAGCGATTACAATTAAGGCTTTGGAGATTAACAAACCAAGTTGACGGCAGAATCCGTGGGAATATACTGCAAATGATATTCGTATGAAATATGATTGAAGACATATTCTTGTCAAAAACTGTTACATTTATAGTATGAATGTTCTAGTTGATGAATACATATTCTGGTTAAAGTATGTTGCAACCATGATATGCGTGTTCCAGTTGCTGAATTAATATTATTGTTACAAAATGTTACAATCAGGACAAACGTGTTCCAGTTGCTGAATTCATATTATTGTTACAAAATGTTGCAATCGCAAGATATTATGTTCTAGGTGCTGAATACGCATTCTGGTTTTTAAAAAAATCCTACAATGATGATTGATGTGTTCCAATTCCTAAATACATTTTGTAGTTACAAAATGATACAGTTAAGATAAGTGTGTTTCAGTTGCTGAATACATATTGTTGTCACAAAATGATACAATTAAGATAGGTGTGTTGAAGTTGTTGAACACATATTTTAGTTACAAAATGGTACAATTAAGATAGGTGTGTTCAAGTTGTTGAACACATATTTTAGTTACAAAATGGTACAATTAAGATAGGTGTGTTCAAGCTGTTGAATACATATTGTTGTCACAAAATGATACAATTAAGATAGGTGTGTTGAAGTTGTTGAACACATATTTTAGTTACAAAATGGTACAATTAAGATAGGTGTGTTCAAGTTGTTGAACACATATTTTAGTTACAAAATGGTACAATTAAGATAGGTGTGTTCAAGCTGTTGAATACATATTGTTGTCACAAAATGATACAATTAAGATAGGTGTGTTGAAGTTGTTGATTGCATATTGTTGTCGCAAAATGATACAATTAAGATAGGTGTGTTGAAGTTGTTGAATGCATATTGTTGTTACAAAATGATACAATTAAGATAGGTGTGTTCAAGTTGTTGAATACATATTGTTGTTACAAAATGGTACAATTAAGATATGTGTTCAAGCTGATAATACCATTAAGCTACATGGGAATTTTATGCATATTCAATTTAGTCGGCTCTAACCTTTTTGAAGCTATCAATTTATTTTCTCTGTATAAATTAACATTTAACTATTAGCTTTGGAAAAAACTGTACATTTCTACTAAAAAAAGCGGCAAAGAATTACTGTCAGGAACATAAATTATTGATAATACGAAATTTAACTGCTCCATGCAGGTGAATCATAGCTTAAACAATGACATTCAAATAAAATAATTATATGTTTGACCCATGCATAACATCTACCTAGATCTACCACGGGATAATAACCTGCTTATCAGGCTCTACGCTTATCTTTCTGATTATGTTGACAAACGAACATCGTATACCATGATCTACAGGCGTATACTGCCAAGGCAGGGTTGAGTCTATAATATTCGTATTTAGATCAATGTTATTTATAGATGAAAACGCTAGTCTGTGAATACAGATCAATTTGAATCACACATGCCATCTGATATTCCAGATAATTAAGAGTTCCATTTGGTTTTGTGTTTCTGTTTCAAATTAATTTTCTAACTATTATAAATATACAACACTGAGAACTTTGTGATATGCTATGCAGTACTTTGACATGACAAATCTTCTTTTCAAGTCTTTTCCTCTCGGTCGGTCTAGTTGTACTTTTCCGACATATGCCCTGAAAGGATAACGATATGTTCTGAGCAAACCTTATGAAAATTCGATCAACATGTATCGAATTATTTGGTAGAATCCAACGGTTCATCTTATAATAATAATAATAATAATAATAATAATAATAATAATAATAATAATAATAATAATGATGATGATGATGATAATAATAATAATAATAATAATAATAATAATAATGACAAAGGAAATAAAAAGCAGAAGAAAAATGGAAACAAATACTGGCACTCTAACGGCAACAGCGCAGTACAAACATCTAATGGACTGAATGTACAGTATAAACAGTTGTCAGTATAGTAAATCCGTGCAAATCGTATGTATTGTATTACAGTAACAGTGACTATGCCAGTCAGTGTAGTAAATCCGTGCAAATCGTATGTATTGTATTACAGTAACAGTGACTATGCCAGTCAGTGTAGTAAATCCGTGCAAATCGTATGTATTGTATTACAGTAACAGTGACTATGCCAGTCAGTGTAGTAAATCCGTGCAAATCGTATGTATTTTATTACAGTAACAGTGACTATGCCAGTCAGTGTAGTAAATCCGTGCAAATCGTATGTATTTTATTACAGTAACAGTGACTATGCCAGTCAGTGTAGTAAATCCGTGCAAATCGTATGTATTGTATTACAGTAACAGTGACTATGCCAGTCAGTGTAGTAAATCCGTGCAAATCGTATGTATTTTATTACAGTAACAGTGACTATGCCAGTCAGTGTAGTAAATCCGTGCAAATCGTATGTATTTTATTACAGTAACAGTGACTATGCCAGTCAGTGTAGTAAATCCGTGCAAATCGTATGTATTGTATTACAGTAACAGTGACTATGCCAGTCAGTGTAGTAAATCCGTGCAAATCGTATGTATTGTATTACAGTAACAGTGACTATGCCAGTCAGTGTAGTAAATCCGTGCAAATCGTATGTATTGTATTACAGTAACAGTGACTATGCCAGTCAGTGTAGTAAATCCGTGCAAATCGTATGTATTGTATTACAGTAACAGTGACTATGCCAGTCAGTGTAGTAAATCCGTGCAAATCGTATGTATTGTATTACAGTAACAGTGACTATGCCAGTCAGTGTAGTAAATCCGTGCAAATCGTATGTATTGTATTACAGTAACAGTGACTATGCCAGTCAGTGTAGGAAAATTTTTAGGACCCTATTGGATTTTATGTAAAGTCTCATCGACTAGGACAGTGTAGGAAATTCAGTACAAATCTAATGGACTGTATGTACAGTGTCATTGACTGGGTCAGTGTAGGAAATTCAGTACAAATCTCTGAGATTGTATGTACAGTGTCATTGACTGGGTCAGTGTAGGAAATTCAGTACAAATCTAATGGGTTGTATGTACAGTGTCATTGACTGGGTCAGTGTAGGAAACTCAGTACAAATCTAATGGATTGTATGTACAGTGTCATTGACTGGGTCAGTGTAGGAAATTCAGTACAAATCTAATGGGTTGTATGTACAGTGTCATTGACTGGGTCAGTGTAGGAAATTCAGTACAAATCTCTGAGATTGTATGTACAGTGTCGTTGACTGGGTCAGTGTAGGAAATTCAGTACAGATCTCTGAGATTGTATGTACAGTGTCATTGACTGGGTCAGTGTAGGAAATTCAGTACAAATCTCTGAGATTGTATGTAAAGTGTCATTGACTGGGTCAGTGTAGGAAATTCAGTACAAATCTGATGGGTTGTATGTACAGTGTCACTGACTGGGTCAGTGTAGGAAATTCAGTACAAATCTAATGGATTGTATGTACAGTGTCATTGACTGGGTCAGTGTAGGAAATTCAGTACAAATCTCTGAGATTGTATGTACAGTGTCATTGACTGGGTCAGTGTAGGAAATTCAGTACAAATCTAGGAGATTGTATGTACAGTGTCATTGACTGGGTCGATGTAGGAAATTCAGTACAAATCTAAGAGATTGTATGTACAGTGTCATTGACTGGGTCAGTGTACGAAATTCAGTACAAATCTAATGGATTGTATGTACAGTGCCATTGACTGGGTCGGTGTAGGAAATTCAGTACAAATCAAAGAGATTGTGTGTAC
The DNA here is from genome assembly GCA_028554795.2 of Sinohyriopsis cumingii. Taxonomy (NCBI): domain Eukaryota; kingdom Metazoa; phylum Mollusca; class Bivalvia; order Unionida; family Unionidae; genus Sinohyriopsis; species Sinohyriopsis cumingii. The sequence continues at coordinate 4,418,838 of CM068831.1, read as the reverse complement.
AGTGTCACTGACTGGGTCAGTGTAGGAAATTCAGTACAAATCTCTGAGATTGTATGTACAGTGTCATTGACTGGGTCAGTGTAGGAAATTCAGTACAAATCTAGGAGATTGTATGTACAGTGTCATTGACTGGGTCGGTGTACGAAATTCAGTACAAATCTAAGAGATTGTATGTACAGTGTCATTGACTGGGTCGATGTATGAAATTCAGTACAAATCTAAGAGATTGTATGTACAGTGTCATTGACTGGGTCAGTGTACGAAATTCAGTACAAATCTAATGGATTGTATGTACAGTGCCATTGACTGGGTCGGTTTAGGAAATTCAGTACAAATCTAAGAGATTGTGTGTACAGTGTCACTGACTGGGTCAGTGTAGGAAATTCAGTACAAATCTAATGGGTTGTATGTAGTGTCATTAACTGGGTCAGTGTAGGAAAATCAGTACAAATCTAATGGATTGTACGCACAGTGTCATTGACTGGGTCAGTGTAGGAAACTCAGTACACATCTAATGGGTTGTATGTACACTGGGTCAGTGTAGGAAAATCAGTACATCTAATGGGTTGTATGTACAGTGTCATTGACTGGGCCAGTGTAGGAAATTCAGTACAAATCTAATGGATTGTACGCACAGTGTCATTGACTGGGTCAGTGTACAAAACTCAGTACACGTCTAATGGTTTGTATGTACAGTGTCATTGACTGGGTCAGTGTAGGAAAATCAGTACACATATAATGGTTTGCATGTACAGAGTGATTGTCTGGGTCAGTGTAGGATAATCAGTACACATCTGATGGGTTGTGTGTACACTGGGTCAGTGTAGGAAAATCAGTACATCTAATGGGTTGTATGTACAGTGTCACTGACTGGGTCAGTGTAGGAAATTCAGTACAAATCTAATGGATTGTACGCACAGTGTCATTGACTGGGTCAGTGTACGAAACTCAGTACACATCTGATGGATTGTATGTACAGTGTCATTGTCTGGGTCAGTGTAGGAAAATCAGTACACATCTGGTGGGTTATATGTACATTGGGTCAGTGTAGGAAAATCAGTACACATCTAATGGTTTGTATGTACATTGTCATTGACTGGGTCAGTGTAGCAAAATCAGTACACATATAATGGTTTGTATGTACAGTGTCATTGACTGGGTCAGTGTAGGAAAATCAGTACACATCTGCGTGATAAAGAGTGGTTGAAAGAGCCCTCACGGATGTATATGCCACCGGGGTTTCTGTCTCACTGCATGATAAATAGTAGTTTCCTTGTCTGTGGCTTATATTTTCGTGCGATAATGTCCTTGTGCGAGTGTGTGAATATCATCGGTGGAGTAATGCTTATAATCAAAGAGACAGAGCGTCATTTTTGTAGATAAGTATGGTGAATATGTGATGTCGTTGTGATCAGAAAGTTCTAATGGAATAGTAGCGTAGACGTCCTTGTAGTGACTGTCTGTAGTAATCAAAAGTGGCGATGTGACCAACGACAGGTTGTTTAACGCCTTCGGCTTTTTTCCTGATGGTATCATAATTGAGTGTATGGCATTATATTTTGGACCTAAATCATATTAATTATGTGATGTGCATCCCACAAGTTTCATCATTGATCTTTCCAAGTTCCATTTTATTATCTTTGCAGTGGAATGGAATTGTTTCAAGATGATCGCTAAGATCAAAGAGAACTCGATGTTGATACAGATCCGCGTAGATGTCGTCGGTGTGAATTTCATTGGTGCGTAAGTCGGTATCGGTCATGGGCATTGTCGTTTGATGAAGTCATAATGAAATGCGAGCATGAGCATTTTGGAGAGCTCAAGAAAGGCCGAGACAACGTAGATGGGGTTGTCTAGCTTGATATGTGTTTTCTGGATCCGATCTTAACGAATTCTTCGTCAAAGTTTTTTATACTTACGAAGACATTGTTGGCAAGCTTATCCCGTTTTTTTTTTTTTCTGAAGACGCTATTGTTATGAGTTTGAAGAAATATTTAGCGAAGTCCGTAATGGCTTTGGCTCTTTATTTCGTGTTGAAGTCGAAGTAGTTTTTCATCCATGGAGATCGTTTAAAATTGAGAGAACGATGAATTTTGTCAAGATCGAGTCCATGTTGGTCAGCTTGTTAGAAAAGTTGATAATGTATCTTGTAGCGTGTTTTGTGGTTGAGATTGGGTACTATTTTTTCACCTGGTGTCTTCGAGTCCGAACTGGCTTTTTCGCTCACGTTTTTGTTAAGAAAGCATAGAGCTGGTTCGAGGATTGGTTCAGCGCTGACGTGATAATCGTTATGAGCATCGTAAAGATGAGAGGGATAAAGAAATAGCCATCATCGTATCCCTCTTGTCATTCCTCGAGGAACTGTTCTCCAATGATCCAGTGAAAATATCTTAAGTGGAGGGTTTGTGACATGGCCCAACCATAGCGATTATTAATATTGAGGCACGTGGATGGTTTGATAGGATCGTAGATTTTCATGTATTTATTGTTGGCGACGGCATATTTTTACTGATGAAGATTACACCGCGAATGATTCGGTCGGTGAACATGAACATGTCCGGATTGGTAAAGAGTTCAATTTGAGCTTGACTCATCTTGAGCAGGGCATCCCAGGAGAGGCCAGAAGTGGAGAAATACAAGAGTGGATCCAGTTGATAATGATCGAAGCACGTACATCTGAAATTTCGAAGACATCCATGAGCAGGAGTACATCTGTTTTCAAGTACACGATGTGAAAATCTCCTTGAGTTTGACAATCGAAGTCGTTCCATATCTTGTCTGCATATTGGTATTCCTCATTGGTGATGTCGGAGAGATGTAAGTGAGAATAGAAAGCGTAAATGTGTGGTAACGAGGTTTCGTAAAATCTCGACCACGCATCAATGTATTCGTAGGGATAAACTCATTTTCACTGGAGTAAATATGCATTGGGTCCAAATTCTTTTTCTAGGTGTATGAACTAAGGACAGGTTTCAGCGAGTTCTTACCCAGACTATTTTGGTGATCACGAGGGCCATGGTGAAGTCTATGTTGAGATAGAATGCATTTACGATGGCATCATCGAGATCCTTTTACCTTTCCACGATGACATAACTGAGATATCGGTAGCGATCTAATGCGTTGTCCACGCTGGGGTTTACCTCATGGTTGACATCAACCATGCTTTGTAATAAGTCATTGAAAGACAAAGTCTCAGGAAGCAGAGTTTCCTATATTTAAGAATAAGATAATTTTAAGATCTTGTTATGAGTTTCTTCATTCATACATCTCATGCAGTACTGCTTGCTCCAATCCTCATCGTGAATGATTTTTCACGATGTTATTTCTAGTTAACTCCGTAAGTCGCTCTCGCGTGAGGAAAACCTGCTTGCGTGCTGATCCCTATGTTTTTGTCAGCGGCAGTTCAAGCGTCACAGGAACGTCATTTCGAATCCCCTTCGCGATGGCTCCATGGAACGATTCTGGATTGTGCAAAATCACATCGGTGACGATGACCTCGTCATCCCCGGCTGTATAGCTACTCTATTTTCTGTACACAATCCGTGACATACTTTTAATCGTAGACTTTTTCGAATCGGCTCAGCGATGTTAGCCCGCACTGGTTTCTTACTATGTCTACGATGAGGTTGTCAACGGTTCTCATCTCGCGAATCAGCAACTCCATGTCAAAGGGAGCCCCAAGCAAATATGATCGAATCGTATTGAGCATTATCTGATAGGACAGCATAGTCTGATTGGCGCTATTTGTTTTGGTCTCCAGTCGTAGCGGGTTTTGTTTCATCATCCTTTGGGAAGCCAAGCCTGCTCAAGACTACATCAGTACCATCGGATTGGCCATCGCGCCTGTGGAGCTCAATCCGGTGGCAGTCATCGAGAGCGGAGTCACAGAGATGAACCTCAGTATGCGTTTGTATTGTCGGTACGCGTGCTCGTATACGTAGCTGTTCAATTGTAATAGCGATAACACGATTCTAGCTCCACCGACATATTCTCGTCGATGTGATTGTAGTCGATAATGGGATTAATTCTACGTCTAATGAACTCTTGTTGGAAACATAAAATCTCTGTCAGTGGAAGCCCAATTATTTCAGTACTTCTATACTTTCTCAATCATTTATCTTACCAGAAGTTCCTGAGATGCCTCTTAGATCCCACTGAGAAATTGAATTGTTCACTCGAAGTCTTCCACCGTTGAAATCACGATCGGTGTGTAAGGTCCTGCAGCTTCTCTATCAATCCACTTAGAAGGGTCAGTAGTTCCAAAATAGTAAACCATCGTCGATCTCGTGTTTAGCCATGGTACTCACTCCGACTCATCTATGATTCTGCGACGTTGTTCCAGACGCAGGTGCCTCATCAAAATCTGCTAACGAGAACCTGTCCTGTTGGAGCTGGTAAACCATACATAATTTTTCATCCCATGTAAATACTTTCTGTCATTTCTCCTCCAGTCAAGGACAATTTAGTCTTTGCCAGTCTATTGACTTGCAACCATCATGCGGGGTCTGTATCCAAGTGTAGGTACATTATATCGTCGAAAGTGACGATGCTGTGACCGTTCATGTTGAGATTATTCTTTATGGAATCTCCGGCGTGGTTGACCGTTATATGAAGCTCATCGTTACTCGCAGAAGAGCGGCTGCATGAATCGATAAGCATACCAAAGGAGGTGTAAGACATGGTTTGCAGGCAAGATCGACTCACGTGAGTCATTCACTGAGTGAATTATATAGCAAATGAACACCACTAAAATAGACACAAAGGCGAAAACGAAAGCGCATAAACATCAAAGTTTGATGCCTGATTGCCATAACATGATCGTGGGTTCGACTGGTCATGGTAAAACGAATATCATAATGAACATGCTCCTGAAAGACATTTTGAAGTAAGATCGAGTAATCGATTACAGGTTTAATCCACACCAGGACAAATACAAAACGCTGCAGGAATTCGGAAGCAAAGTTTCGAGTTTTTGTTGGATGAGACGTTTTAACAGTAGCAGATCCAGAAGTGATCCAATCCATAGAAGAAGTGGATTCGGACGAATATAAATCATGTTTTCGTTGTCGGGAACAAGGGATGCAAAAGCCTCTATCTCACTCAGTTGTACTACGACGTGCCTAAATACATTGGACGGAACACGGGATGCGTTGTGGTGTTTTCAGGACTCGACAACCGAGACATCAACGCGATCGCGAGAGACCATTGCAGCGTTATCACCGCCAAAGAATTCAAAAACTGCTATGATACGGAGAAGGCGTCCTCCAAACACGATTCAAACCCGGAACGCTATCGAAAAGGCTTTGACGAATTTTACCTTCTTGATTCATATACCATGTGGTTTGAAAAGGTCACCTGTCGTTGCCAGCGTGAGGATGTCCTCTTAAAGTTTATCGAGCAACGGGCAACATTGCTTCAGCGTGATCTCAAAGACAAAGTGGGCCAACAGACGTTTCGACGCAAGGTGGCAGAAGAATTGTTCCAACCACTCCTGACAAAGACTGGCAAGGCCAAAACGATGAACGATGTCAAACAAGATCAGTTGCTGCCCAAACTCAAGTCGAATCAACAGCATAAGCAACGATTGCCGGGTGAGTTAACTCCACCATCTCCAGAAAGTGACATCTCCGAGATGAAAAAACCATCGGAAGCTGAACAAAAAGGAGAAGCTTAGAAGGCTGAACTGAAAAAAGACGAAAAAAAAAAAGAAACAGCGGCATAACACACGAAGATGGAAGAGGAAAAGAAAGTAACATTAGCTGTTCTCGAATCGCTCAAAAAAGGGGTAGAAAGAATTCAGCAGGAAAAATAAAAACTTCAGAAGGAATTTTCGGAAGAGGAGATAGCCAGAAAACATGAGAAGGCTAAGACCTGACAGGCTATGAGTGAACTGACGTTTATCACCGGTTATCAGTGTCATTCTTCTTTAAATAAAGAATGGCAGGAACAGTTTGTACGAAACACACTTCCAGAAAGCATGTGATGTTAGGATCGTCTGCTGAGGATAATTACCATAAAGCGATAGTTGCACGTGGACTGATAATTAACGTCAAGTGAGTGTATGGACCTTGGATTAAAACGAAAAAGGATACCTGATCCAGCTGTTTGAGGAGTCAAAAGAGTACGATAATGTGATGGGAGAGGAACTCAAAATCAGAGAAAAAGTCTATCTCTCGGGAAACAGACCCATGTTTTTCATGACAGATCCAACCTTTACGATGCCCGTTATAAAGCAATCTGAAACACCAGCATAATTATGGTCTGCTCGGCTGAAAGAACAATCAGATGCAGAGTTAGAAGCAACTACTTCAGAGACTTTTCAGTCTTCACTTAAAGAAGCTGGAAAATTTATTGAAAAGAAACTTGCTAAAGAAAATGAGGGAATCAACGGTCCTTATGTTGAGGGAGCAGGTCGTGAGGAGTCGAGAAGGAAACTGGAGAAAGAGGGGGCGATGTCAGAGCATAAGAATAAAGAGGACCGCTACTACCACAATCCAAATTACTCATCACTTCTAAACAAGTGTGGAATGTCGGTATGTACATCGATAACGAAATGGTGGAGATCTTCAACCATCTTCCGGACCAAACGTTGTTCAGATCGGATCAGTATCGGATTCTGTACGAGGACGTGATATAGAAAACATGGCTTTTTTCAACATGGCTCTAGATTATCTCCCGGTGCCGTTCGATTCTCGCTCAGTCATTTCCACGGTGAGGTATTATCCCACGCTGGAATTAGATCAGCAGTCGTCGTATGAGATCGCTTTGATTTCTGCCAAAATATGAGTCATCTTCCTTAAAACCACTGCGAACTAATTCAGTTTTCGTCCTGGGTCTCCGCTCTGCGACAAACGATCACGATCTCGCCTTGCGGGTACAACATGACTGACATCGCCACTAAAATCTCCATGATGATTACCGATAACGGACACACCTCTGCGAACAACAAAATAGAACCGAATAACTCCAGGCTGCGCACTAGGATCACGCTATCGGGAGATTATCGTGTATGATTTGACATTCCTAAATCAATCGGATCCATCCTCGGTTTTAACGCAGGTACTGTCTTAGATCGAAATGGAGTACGCGAAGGAGATCTTCCCGTCAATATCACCTATGTGAACAACCTCCTCATCAACTACTCAGTTATTGTTATCCATGGTCTGTTCAGCCTTCAACGGAATTTATTCCACGTTGATTAACGTAGCTCGCTATCGCAAATTCATCCTAATCCTTTCATTTACTATCCCATCCTGAACATGTACACGATCTCGGTAATCACCATGTAGCTCACCAATCAGTCTGGAAACTTTTCTGAAAATAACTACGAAAGAATAATCTTTTATTTGCACGTGGTTAGAAAATCATCGAAACATGTTCACAGATAAAATAAGCAGCTATGAGACGATCACGAGTACAACGTGGGTGGATTGTTATCCACGCTGTTCTCCTCGGGTCGAGCAGTTCTTCCACGCATATATCTAAGATTCTTTTTTGCGTACGTTATTAACTCCATGGCACGCTTTAACCGATCTCTGGACTCCTCCTCACTTAATTCCAGTACTGGACTTTTGCAAAGCTCACTCAATCACAATCGGTCTGCACTCCATAACACGAAAGAGTCATCTTCGTTATATTATAAGCACACCTAAAAAGTGAGCCAGAAACCCATAGTATACAGACAGGGAAAACCCTAAATCACGCAGTGAGTCACCATACAGGTCCAAAACACACCTATGTTTTCTGCGCTGGAGTCACCACACACCCCCAAAGAAAGCAGTTAGCCAGAAACCCCATAACCTAAGTAGTATAGAGATCCATGGGGAATCTCTCGAACGCTCTTAATCCCTGTGATAAAAGTGAGCCCGAAACCAATCCCCATATCGTTATACTACTGATGTCTTCTCGCAGTAACAGACTTTGTCACAGTCAGTTCTCTCTCAATTACAGCCTGATGGTGGAGAAGTGTTTCAGCCACATCTTCTTCTAATGTAGCAGCATTTTTCAGGATAATGCCAGGGATGTAAGTGAGGTCGTCATTTGGATAAGTAGTCCACATAAAATGGTTATATAAAAAGGATCAAGCAACAACACTAGATCAGTTTCCAGCATGGAAACTATCATAAAACGAGTCAACTTCGAACTGGTGAATTTTGTAAAACATTGCGATCAATTAGTGACCACTCCCGCCGTCGTCACGATAAAGGTCTTTGACGTTAACGTAGTGAATATCCACAGCAAGAATACTCTCCTGAGGCTTGTATATTTATCCACCTTGTGTTGCCAAAGAAGATGATGATGCATAATTTACAATATGGCGATATCAAACCACTATACGGTTCTGCCGCCAAACTGTTATTTACCAACACAGTTTGTGCTACGAAATAGGACCGAAGATTAACTGGGCTAATTTCTCTGATTATCCCTTTGTACAACATATCGAGCAGAAAGTTAGTCGGTAAGTTCTAGGATCTAATGTGCACCTCCTGTCCCGTAGCTGAGATTGTCAGTCTGCACAACAAGATGTACTCGCTCAAACTCGAGGGCGGAGAAATAAAAAAGGGAACAAAGGGCATCGAGGCAAATTTAGTCAGGAAAGTGTCACGTATGACAACGTTTTTCATGCTTTTCGCGGAATTGATATGTTTTCTATGATGAACATGATTCGGTCTGATCACTATACGATCTATACTTATATATTAAACAAATTTGACACATCACGCTATGATGACAAAAAAATATGTCCTTGACTATGGTACAAGCACTTTATATAATGGGACTCAATTCCCCTGGGTCCAGATGTATTTGATGAATTCTGGCTGTTTTAGAATATCATGGAAATAAGACGTCATTGGTTTTGTAAGTCAGTGGTAATGTAAAACGCTGTTTTTGAGCGAAGACACTATTTCTGTTTTTAAAATCATTTGTTGATCCAACACTCTGGTGATCCTAGTCCAGCTAGACTCCTATGGGATCTGTTCGAACAGAGAGAGTTTCGCTTAAAGAATAAATATTTCCCTTCAGAACGGTCTTTAACATTATCATATTTTAGTATCAATGCCTGGGTCAGTGTAGGAAATTTAGTTTAAATATTATGGTTTCTATATACTAAGCGACTGGGTGAGCTAGTTTATGAAAATCAGTCCAATTCATATAGACTGTCTGTAATGTAACAGTTACTGGGACAGTGTAGGAAATCAGTTCAGATCTAATGGATCGTATCAGTGACTTTGTACAAATCGAATGAATTGTATATGCATTATTAGTGAATGTATCAGTCAATGTAAGACAATATACATGTAAGATAGCAGCAGAGGGGGGGAACAGACCGAAACTAAAATAGTACTGAATAGACAAAAACAGTTTCGGTTTACTTATTTCGACGATAAACCTTTCCATGTAGACCATAGAATAAAAAAAAAATATCCCTGAACGTCGAATAATTTCTCTCGGAGAGACTCTTCGACGACCCGGGAAATGCAATAACATCCGCGCGCTGACGTTCTTGGTTTACTTCAATAAATCTGAAACTATTCCCCCGCGGGTCGTCATTGACACGGTCGGTCGGTCCAGCCCCCCCCCCCCCTCTGCTGCTCTACGAAATGAGTTTCCGAGCGCGTTAACGCGCCAAGAAAACATTTTTATGTTAACCATACAGTGTATCAAGTCCGATACGGTATCTTGTTCTGGGATCGTGTAAATTTATTGTCACAAATCCATGCGGGGAAATTAAATCGTGGACAAATAAATAATGGCAAATATTGGAGAAGCATTCACAACTAGATTGGCACGACAACGACTAGCCGCGATTAAAAAATTTATTCCTGTCCGTGATTCCGTCAGAGAAAAATTAAAAGCAAGACAAGAAGCGCAGGTTGAGTTTGCAACATCTGCGGAGGAATTATTTAAGCCTATTACAGCAGCTACTGGTGAAATTAAAACTGCAATTGTAGGAAAACCTGATCCTGCTGACCCTACCAAAACAAAACGAGGGTTACTTCAAGCAATAGAAGAACTTAAACAGCAACAGGCAGATGAAGGTGCTGTAGTTGATCCAGGTGCCGCCGGAGTAGTGACAGTTGCTAAGGAAACATTTATTAATAAATTTACCGAAGATGGTATTACTGAGATAAAAAATATTCCGCTTACTAACGTGGATGAACTTAAGGAGTTTTCTGCTTGGATTGTCTTAAATTATCCTAACCGGCAAAATTTTCTAAACCCAGGAGCTGCCTCGGGTATAACCCTGAATGATTGGAGGGATTATGTTTACAAAGTAAACAGGGGTATTCCTCGAATATCTAGCACTGATGATACCTATAATTTTATAAAAACTGGCGTAATTGGGGTTAATAAGGAACTAAGAGACCGACGAATGAAGACAAAGGAAAGGGAAAGGCAGGCAAAAATACAGGAAATGGAAATGAAAGGGCAGGAAAGGGAGGAAGAAAAGAAGAAAAAAATACAGGAAAAGGAAATGAAAAAACAGTCGAGACTACAGGAGAAGAAACCACCAGCTCTAAAAATAGACCCCGTAATGATACCGCCTGATCCAGTGCCTGAATTTTTATCGCGTGAACAAATGGGGGCTCCCGATGATGATGATACCACTCCTGTTTCGTCCATCCCCCCAAATATATCAGAAAAAAGAAAAAAATTAGAGGGGGAACTAGCCAATTTAAATATTATATTAAGAGAATTAAACGATGAAATAGAAGAACAAAAAACATTGAAGGGTACTTCTGCTAAAATGGTTTTATCAGATAAAATAGCTCAGAAAAATGATGTAATTTCTGATATTAAAAGGGTACAAAAGGAAATAAGGAAAATAGGAAAAGGTTACACTGGTCGCGGATATAACAACCACATCTGTCCTGATAATATCGTCAATGACGTATCACGGTTAGAAGTTCTCATAGGAGGAAGACGCGCCGGAAACAACTCTCCGGAAATTATAAATGAAGCCGCAAATATCTGTCAGAGACTATTTCAGCGTGGCATCATGGATATCGGCGTTTACCGGGGACTCATTGATGAACTCGCGGATGGTTACCACAGCGACTAGCAAATTTAGTTAGAGAAACAATAATTAAATAAAATGATCGTGCACAATTCTCAACCCGGACACGCTCGTGTGTTACAAGTCCGCGTAGTAAACTCGCGATTACCAGTCTACAGAGCAACCTACGGAGATGGTCTCGGTGATACAATTACTGGTTTGTTTTCAAGAATAGCCCCTAAGGCATTACCGATTGCAAAACAATTGTCGATGAAAGCTATTGATGTTATCAAGGATAAAGCCCTTGGATCTGTTGGTGATCTCGCCGGGAAAGCATTCGCGTCAATCAAGGACAGACTGTCACGGTTAATTCGCAGATCAAAAAAACCACCACCGGTGAAACTGGCCAGTACTGAACTTATGCCCGCGGACGTCAGTAAAGTAATAAATCAGGCTGCCAATCAAAAACTCGCGGAATTAATAACCCAAACACCCGAACAAATAAATACAAGTTTGATATCAGGAAGCGGACTTCGTTTTAGACTGCGATGATTTTATATAAAAATGTTCAAACGCGTATCTGATCCAGCATTTGATATGGAAGCACCAATACTAAAAGATGAGTCAGTGCGTGATTATCAGTATTATTCTTACGAAGCAAGAAATCCCGATCAGCGAGGACGAATTGAATTACAAGTTCAGGACACAAGTAGATATTTCTTGCCCGCTGAAGCATTTCTTGAGGTCACGGGGCAAATTGTAACAAATGTTGACGCTAATACACCATACGGAGCTGATTTCCGAGTTGGTCTTGTCAACAATGGTATCATGGCGCTGTTCAGAAGTGCCTCATACAGCATTGACGGGAAAGAAATTGAAACGATTCAGGATAATGTCGACGTTGCTACAACAATCGTGGGATTAGCGAGATACTCAGATGATTACACTAGATCGGCTGGTCCGACTGTGATGTTTGCTAAGGATAATTCTAATCATCCCGACCACAGATCTAGCATTATGAGACGGCCAAGAAACTTTGCCGATAACGCTGATGCTGATGTGTGGCCGGTAGCTCATCCCAACCCTGAGTACAATCTTGGTTTTGCTACGCGTAAATTAATGTTATCAGGCGCAAATAGACAATTCTCATGCGCAATTCCACTGTCTCACATCTTTGGGTTCTGCAGAAATGTCAGAAAGGTTATTTACGGAGCCAAACATTCGGTTATACTCGTACGAAAAGGTGACGACAACGACGCTGTTTGGCGAGAAGGTGCTGATCCTGCTGCTAACCAGGGTAAAGTAATATTACTCAAACTTGCGTTGTGGATGCCAGTAATGTCTCCATCACTCGCTGAAGAGCAACGATTACTCTCTTTCATGGACCAAGGCGGCAAATCACTGATATCATGGCTGACAACAACAACAGATTCTATTCAAGGTGCCGGTATTGGACAGTTTACGTGGCATATCTCATCACAGCAGGGTGTGTCAGCGCCGCGACACATTTTCATAGCACTCCAGAGTAACGCACGAGTAAATAGTCAAATACATTCGCATATGATATTTGATAAACTCGCTGTCTCTGGGGTTTCGCTGCGGATAAACGGGCATCAAGAACCATCCGAGGATATATTAATAGATTATGAACGAAATCAGGTAGCGCGTGCGTATCATCGTCTGATGTCATTTATGGGTCGCGATCAGAATGTCGACACTGGTCTGCAAATATCACAACTGGATTTTACAACGCTGTATCCGATTTATTACTTTTCGCTGGAACATCTTGATCTAACCAAACAATCTGTCGTTGATATACACTTCCGGGCTAACGTTGGTGAGTTTCCCGTTGGTGGTTTTAGAGCTGTCGCGGTTATACTCTCCGATAAAGCAATGCTGCTTGAAGGTGTTGGCGGACGAATGAGAGTTATTGACGCTCCCGTAGAAAACATGTAACAATTAGATTAGTTTCTGAAATATAATGTCATACAGTCATGTTAATGTCACCTTGACTTCCGGTCAAACGAAGAAATTGCAATCGAAGAACGCAAGCACATGCGGGACATCAATAACACTAAAACGAGATCAACTTGGTAGTGGTCCAAACAAATTGTCATTGACGGCCACTCAGATTAAACATTTTAATAAGGCACTAACAGCAAAAACCGGTGTCCGACTTGATTTCTCTGCTGCAGCTATCAAGGACATGACTAAAACCGGTGGAATATTTCCCCTCATCCCAATACTAGCTGCTGCAATTCCAGGATTACTTGGCGCAGCGGCAAAAGCTGCAGCGTTAGGTGCAGTTGGAACCGCAGCTGGAATGGCACTAAAGAAGGCAACGGGAAAAGGATACAAGAAAAAAAAGGGGAGATCCACTCGCGGATCAGGTCTAAGACTACCAGGAACTCCACCATCATGGTATCCAAAAAAATTCTAACGCCGTTGAGCAATTTTGATTTACTCGATGCTGTTAAAAAATTGCGTATAAAACATTTCAGAGGAGTATTTATGCGAGATCAATTACCGACGCGGCCGAATAATCCAGAAACTGGCATTATCAATCTCGACAACAAAGATGGTCCGGGAACTCACTGGGTTGCTTACGCGATCGATCCACGTGGAATTATCTATTTCGATTCGTACGGTTTAGCACCGCCAGTTGAGTTTCTCAGGTATGTCCGCGGAGTGCCTCGCACTCTCAACAGCAGATTTTATAATGTTCCAGTGTGGCAGTCGACGTTACCAACACAAACATTAATTGATCCGCCCATTTGTGGAAACGAGGTTTTAAATGTTCTTGATGCAATCTCAAGAAATCCAGCAACGTCTCCGCATCGAGTAGTGTATGAATATACCGCATCGAGAAACGCTAGCGTTTCCAATGCTTAGCATTTCTGGAAGTCCAAAGGATTTCTCACGCATTTGAAAAACAGCAATAAGAATAATGGTGGATATTTACGGAAGACCTTTCACAAGAAAAGTCAAACCTGGCACAGATGCTGATCTCTCAAAATATGCGACCCGAGATGAAGTCGATAATCTTTTGAATATAGCTGGAGTTGACCCAGATGAAGTTGCTATTTTCCAAGACAAGCAAGGAAAACTAAGAACGAGCAACATTAAGTTCAATGACATAATTCGCAGAGTTCTTGGAGCTACCAAGGATAACTTCGCCGCATTTAGTGATGGCGGCCGGATCAAGGACTCGAACATATCAATCGCAAGCATCAAAGACAGTATTGATAAAGGTGTTGATAAATGTGTGAAAAAAACCGGCGACGTAATGACAGGAGAACTCAGCATGAATGGAAACAAAATAACCGTTCTAAAAAATCCGGAAGGTCTCGAAGATGCCGCAAATAAACAATACGTCGACGCGCAGTACCAACACGTTGCTGGCCTAATCAGCGATAAAGTAACAAAAGCCGGCGACGTAATGACCGGCGGACTTGACATGAGCGGCAACAAAATAACCGCGTTAGCAAATCCCGAATCCGACCAGGATGCGTCAAACAAACAATACGTGGACATCGTCAACGGTAAACTAAATACGCTGCGTGCAGAGTATGATGTTCACGTGGGCGCGTTTACAAGACTTCGAAGAAACTTCTCAAAAACTGATGAGGCCGTGGATAAGTTCTTTGGGGATCCTCCAGTCGTCGACACGAAACTTTCTGAAATCATACCAAATCTTACTAATAACGCCAACGATATCAATAAGATTAATACCCGGTTAGGTGTAGTCAGAACGGAAAAAAGTTTTTCAGATCAAATTCAGATAATAGAAAATAACATTAACACGATCAAACAAACACAGCAGAATATAGTATCGGGTATTCCTGAGATCGTTAACAAAACCAGTTTGATTAAAGTTCCCACTGGAGTTACTCCCGGGCATATCACCAACATCGTATTCACGGTATCATCGGGATTCGCAACATGGTCACGACAAAATAACAACACTATCAAATATACAGCAACAGCCACCGGTGTTTACAGGTTGTCTGTGTTTTCAGCCGCTAAATTTGAAATCTTCACAACATATCCTTGGAGACATTCCACCGATAAGTATTCCGGGGTTTGCACTGTAATACTAAACAGCGGAAACGAGGAAACATTTATGCTTGAAGCCGCCGACGATACTTTAACAGCAACATCTTACTGGTGGTGTTTGGAATTCGTCGCTTCAACACCTCAATTGGTCACTGCATAATTGAATCGCATGCGATTTAAATAATGTCAACGCAAACGCAAAGCGTTTCAACGCCGCGCGGGAATGAATACAGATACAATCAGGTCTATGAGTGGCAATCAGAATTAAAAACCGTCATCGACGAGCTTAATCGTAAAGTAAGGAAGTATAAACGCCGCGTTGTAGTATTGGATGTTATGGTTTATTCGGTATCTACCGCTGTTGCATCCGCGGGATTAATACTATCAGCGATAACTCCCGTGACTGCAGTAGTCGCTGCAACAATTTGTGTTTCTGTGACAACAACCACCGCCGGCGTCTTTGGAATAATAGCAAAAAAAATATCATCATGCGCGAATACAAAACTGCACGATTACACAACCAAATTAACTACCGCCGTGACCGCATATCAGAAACTGTCATCGCTGATATCATCAAGTCTCGACGACGGAACGATATCAGATTCTGAATTTACGGCGATGTCACACGCGTACAATGACTATTTGAAAAGTTCAGTAAATAATAACGATGGCAACGCCACAGGAACTGCTTCAGCAAATAGTCACAAACACAACGCCGGTAAAAACAACGATGATATCAGTGTCCTCGACGACACCAGAATTCAGCATTAATTTTCGAACTCCAATTGCCGTGAACGAAATCGCATTAGCAAAGCTCAGTGCGTATCACAGCTGGCCTAATGTCAGAGCGGCATCATTTTCCGGTCAGCAGCCAAATAATTCGTTTGTGTTTTCGTGGAAAACCAAAGCCGACTCTGACGAATTCGACTGGGATACAATTACGCTACCCACTGGGAGTTATCAGATCGAAGAAATCAACAATGAGATACAACGCCAAATAAAACGAATCACCGGCAAGGAAGCCAAAATATCTATAGCCGCGCACGAACCAACGCTGTCTGCGGTCATTGAAATCTCAACACCGGGATACGCCGTGGATATTTATAGCAGCTCAATCCGAACAGTATTAGGATGGCCACAAGAACGACCCGAGGTTGGACCGGGTCCACCGCCACCATCGAAGTCGGATTTCGAGACCACGAAGGAAGAACTACACGACCTCGTGTACGGTGAGCATTTATTATTTCCAGATCAATTACGATCAGACCAAGCCCGGTTTTCAACATCAGATAGACTCCCCTTGGATATAATAGGGGTAGGTTTCGAAGACGGGAGATTCCGGAATTACCAGCCAGAAGACATAGAAGCTCATTTTTTTAATCCGATCAAACAAGCACATAAACAACAGCTAGACCTGTTGCGAGTATATTTTCAAGATTATATCTCTGATATAACAAAACCAGGAACTGCAAGCAGTTCTCGCACGAACATTATCACCACCATAGAAAAACTAAACAAACTCGCATCCACGATGGAATTTATGAATCAAAAAGTAATTCAACATCTACTGGATCTCAAGGGCGATTATGGAAACCGAAAAAGATCGAATTTTGCAACCCTATTTGGTATTCCCGTGAAGGATATTTCAGATTTTAAACTTCCTGGATATAACGTACACACACTAAGAAAATCAGTCTCTGATCTTATCGCGGAATCTTTCAAAGATATTCTTGCCGCGTACACGAAAATAAAACCACAACCTGTTATTTTAAGACACGACAACAGTACAGCATCCGATGGCAGACACGTATCTCCGGGGATCGTAAATATCACAGATGTTATTGCGGTCAATCTTGTATGTGACGTCATCGATGGCAGTTACAGCGCATCAGATACTACGACGGCGACGCAGGGGTTTATCCTGTATACGTTTACACCAAAAGACCCCCCTGGTTTTCTGATTGTGCAAGAACCAATCAATGTGGTCTATCTGCGGTGTAATAATCCGTGGTTGTCAACGATAAATTTTAAACTCACCGACCAACGGGGGGGGTTGTTGGACCTGCGTGGCGAGACTGTCTCCGTGAACTTACTGGTGAAGTCCTGAAACTCTTCGAGGACAAGGACAAGTCAACGGATCCATAATAATAGTTTTTTTTCTGCAGTGGTCCACTTTCGTCATCGCGTGCAAATACCCCATCAAAACCGGCATCGTTGGAAATGCAAAGCATTTCTGGAAGAGTTTCTCTGGAAATGCAAAGCATTTCTCAGGAAGTCCAAAGGACTTCTCATGCGAGTGCTTAGCACGCAGGCGCGCATTTAAAAAAAAACAGTTGTATATAATGTGTGAATACATTCACGCACGAGTTCATATTCATGATAAGCAAATTCTTCACGAGGCAATAAAAACCGCATTTCAAATACAGACATTCCCAGAACAGTATTTCCCCGTTAAAATAATCGTTGACGTGTACGGCGACGAAGACTTCTTGTTAACGTCGTCACAATTAACAGAGCTACAGCAAAATAATACAATCACAGTTTGGTGTCAACGAGAACAGATTATGAACTATTCTCATTGTTGTATTGATGTTGAAACGCTTAAGCAAATCCTGAAAATCTGAAATGGAAATGCTTTGCATTTCTGGCTTTGGACTTCCGCTTGAGTTTCTGGCGATGCTAGCATCGCTAGGGCAAAAAAAATAATACACTTTTTTTTTACCCGTGAAATGTGCTTGTGAAATGCTCTGCATTTTCGCTTCCGCTTTGAGTTTCCACGCTAGCTCAGGTTCTACTTTCACTTTGTGCTGTGAGTCACACGCGGCTGTATTTATACTTCCTTGTCGGCCTCGTAGTCACAAATACTAGTATTTTCAGGCATTTCCGTGTCCTTTATATAACCTTTTAACTGCCTCACCCTGGTGCTAATTAATTTTCGAGTCTCATACTCGCTTGACAATACAAGACGAATCTTCTCAACTGCACGGCACAGTGGAATAAATTCAGATACCTGATTTTCAGTTATCGTGGCAAGTGATCTGTAAATGCGATCTTGCAAACCCTTAATGAACCTATATCTCGCAGAGAGATTGTTCTTTCCCTGCCGTGATAGCTCATTCAAGGATTCAAAATCTGACATAATTGTTTCAGTGTCTAGTAAAATATTAAAACCTCGCTGTTGTAATTCTTTAATTTCAACAAGTATGGTATTTATATTTTCGTGATTCATATTATTATATATTTTCATATTTTTAAATGCATGAAAAATACTAGCATCGCCAAAAAACAAAACGAGACATCCTGGCTTCTAGGATCGAGTTTTCTAGCAAGCCCGGCAAACATTTATTTGACAACACAAACAACCTTTACCTCTGATTCGAGTGTCATAGCAGGCAAAGGCACAATGAACATGTAATCTTATCCTAACTTATCCTAACTTATTCTAAGACGACACAAACATGCAGGGGGGGTCATTTTCTACGATCAGCAGCAGAGCAAAACCATCCATTGAATCGACCATTGGATGGTGCACAAAAGACACCCGCCATTGGCGGATTAAATTTATGGTTTTGCTTGCGCGTGCTGACTTTCGATCGACCCAAAGGTCTTAGGGAGCGATTTCGTATATAACCCAACTGTTACTTGCGAGATCCAAATTCGCTCTAGTAGTGGGCGGGACTTGTTTAAAATATTTTAATTGTATGTTTTCTTGAGCGCGGTCATATAACAAGCACAGAAGAGCAAAACAGTCGGATATATTCAGTAAAACGAGGATATTGTTTGTAAAAAAATATATATTCTACGGTAAATAAATGATTACATGTTATGAACTCGATAAAATATTTTATCAAGGTGGCTTTCTCAAGGGAGCAAATCCTCTGACGACGACAACTCTGCAGAGCGTTACACACTCGTGGAGGAGTTATCGTCGTTTGTGTCAACGATAAGAGGTACATAACTAAATGTGATCTTCTGTTTGAGCTTCTTTGAAAATGCTGTTTTGTGGATCCCGGTTGCGACATGCTGTACAGAAGGTGGACAAATACCGAAATACCTACTGGCGGCGTTTATTGACTGGAATACAATTTCTTCACCGGTTGCGTTTATGGATTTGATAGCTCTTCTTGCAACTGTTTTACAACGCCCTGTGTTACCCAGTAAGCAGTTCTTGCTCTGAGTGACCACGCGAAGATTGTTTATAGAGTTATCAAGTATGTTACCGTTAATGTGATCAATGACAAAACCCTTAGGGATCACTCCATGGAAACATTCATAGACGAAACGGTGACATGAATACCTCCTTTTGGTAACAGTAAATCTTAAATAACCAGCATTATCAACTCCACCAACTGGTTTCTTCAGTCTGCAGTGTCGTACTATGCCATCTCGGTTTGCTTCATAATTTTTAATAGTTGGATGTGCAACAAATTCTTGTTCGGGAACAAATTCTTGTTCGGGAACAAATTCTTGTTCGGGGACGAATTCTTGATTCATTATACTATAAGCAAATCATTTGTCTAATTCATAATTTGTCTGAAAACTTATTTATGTAATCACGCTCCGAGAACGTGTTCGAGTCTGGATTTTTTTTATCGTAATAACGTTTTAGTTCTCGATAGCGTTTTCCCCCACACGCTGAACATAATTGCGTTTTTCCCCGTGTTCCAATGCCGCATCTGATACACGGTATCGGTCCTAGACTTCCACGGCGGACCTGTTGAGCATGTTGTCCACAGTATTCGTGTCTGCATGGTTTGCTACACGGCGCTGATGAATTTAGTTTAATCCACTTGCATTGGTGCATATAATATATTTGTCTATTTAAATACTTGTCTTAATTATAATAATGAGTTTTGAAAGACTATCCAGAATAAAACCTGGAAATCTCCAATTTCCCCGAGGTCGATTCGATCTTGACCGGTTAACTTTTGATCGACGACGACGAGAACTCACACTCGTAATTGGTGTTATCAAGAACGCCAAAGAAGAGTTTCGTCGTGATGGTGCCGCACATGTGTGGTCTTCGTATAAAATCATTTCTGAAAATGCCATCATTGATGGTACCATCAACGATACAATCGCGTCGAACATAATTGGGTATCTCGATGATAAAAAATATTTCATTCAGATAAAATTTATCGTTGGCGTCGACGACGCGGAAACAGGTGAAACAACATGGATTATCAGAGACAAACTAGACCCTATTCTTGATGCCCGACGGGGAAAAACCGTCGTCGTAACCAAAGACTCAAACCCGGGAGTACTTGTTGGGATTGATATACCATATTATGCCAGAGCGTATCCTGTGACCGCAGTCATTTATGGAATTTATCCGATGAAGAAACCACGCGTTGATAAACTCGCCCCGATGAAGATGTCAGAGTCATTGATAAAATCCCCAGAGAAGTCTCTGACTTCCAGGATGAATTGTGTAGCCGAGCGAGTAATGGAACATTTTAAAAATGCCGCGCGAGGAAACGGCCTAACACCGCTAAGACAGACTAAAATAGCAGCGTGGGCGGCAAAAGTAGTGGATGAAGGAGCGTCAATAAATGATGTTGCCGAGCTCGAACGATTACTAAAATTTCCTATAACGGTTTCATCGTTGACCGGTGAGGTATTGTACAAGAGTAAATATGATTCCCGTGGAGCACCAATAACTATTATCGATCATAACAGTCACGCCTGGACTGACTCGGTTAGGATATTTCCTCGAGACCGTGTTGTAAAGTATTATCCGGAATTGGAAAATGCTAGTGGTTCCACGAGCGGAAATGCCAGCATTGAAACTCGAAGAGTTTCCATGTTTGATTTTATTTATCAGATAAGTAAAACCGATCCAGTGTCGGTGTGGTTATTCCGAAGTGACCTCGAGGGAGAGTTTGATCAGTTTGTGAAACCCAACGGGGAGGTATACAGAACGGCGGCATTACATCACGAAATGAAAAAACTCGCAGAAAAATATCATGCGACGAACACTGATACGTTACTGACGCAGTGTTTTACTGTCCCGGGTGTTGTCACGCATATAGCCCGAGAACGAAATTCATGGAGACCAACCCCGAAGAGCTTTCTCGAGGATATTCAACAGAGCTGTATCGAATACGGGCACGGTGGTTTGTGGAATACCCAGTATGATCACCGCGATATGATATCCGTGGATATGACGGCGTGTTATCCAGGAAGTTTTCTTGGGCGTGGAGAATGCAGTGAGTATTTTGCGCGGTTTGGTCATCCTACAAGCTCGATGACAAGAGTATCCGTGAACGGACCATTGCCTGATTTTGACCTGACCGGGGTTGCTTGTGTGTCGTCGTTTAAACTCGCTACGGGTTTACATCCTGTGTGTTATGCTTGGTTTGGTAAACATTTCGTTGAGAAGCGATGGGCCCCAATAGTGTTATTGCGATACATGCTTGACAGTCGAATACTGCTGTCGCTGACGGTCAGTGAAGCGATTATATGCTACTGTCGTCAAACCGAAGTTTGGTTGCCAACTCCGCAAGTCATCGAAGAAACTAATAATTTCCAGGAGTATCCAGAATCTTTTATCGACACTATCATCGAAAGAACTCCTAAAATTTCCCAAACTGATGAAAGCGCCGCAAAAGATCTAGGACGAAGAATAATAGGAAAATTTACTCAAGGTGGAGCGTATGATCATAAACTACATCATAGTCGATTAATCATGGACGAGGCCGAATTGGATCTTATTGTCGCTGATGCCGCCACGAATAATACGTTTTGTACCCGCGAAGATGTGTTTCTGTCAAACGGGGAAAAATTAGGAACTGTTTTTAGTTATATCGACGGAGAATCATCTCAGTACACACATTTGAGATCTTCGATGCTAGCTTATGTATCAATAAACCTATTGTCGATGATTAATAGGTTTCCCGTTGACGCAGTGAGAGTTGCAACGGATTCATTCTATATCGATAAAAAACACTTAGCGGCGTTGAATAAGGTTATACCGAATGATCCATCGTGGGGTTCATGGAGAATAAAAAATGAAATGTTGCATGGATATTGTGAATCGGCTGATGTTGAAATCGAGGATGAATATCGCGGCGCAGAAATATCTGGGAAATTTTCAATTTCTACGACAACTTCGCTGCCGCCGGTGCACGATCCTGTTGTGAGACATAGAACAGTTTATCTCAACGGGGCTGGTGGTTCCGGTAAGACAACTCGCGCGATTGAATTATTTCGCGGTTCTGACATGATTGTGCTGACTCCCACACACAGACTTGCCAGGGAGATGAGACAACGGGATGTTAACGCGTGCACGTATCACAGTTTTTTCAAGTACAGCGGCGGCACGTGGACACCTGAACGAATGGGTACGAAATATATCCCTGGAATAATAATCTGGGATGAGATAGACACTGTGCCGTTGGATACATTAAAACAGTTTCTGGATTGGTTGCTAAAGAAAAATACCGCAGTGGTGATGTGCGGCGATCATGGTCAACCACCACCATTTACAGGTGAATCTCCACACACGTGGTTGAAAACTTTTGTAGATTATTATGAGGAAATAACTAACGATGTTAGATCACTCGATGAAACGCTGAAAGAGTTTAAGGCGTTGATCAGGCTACAAACCAATAAAGTCCAATGTGAGATAATGCGTGAAATAATTCCAGAGACTTCGCTGAGCGACTTTTGGGAAACGTGGAAACCAGGTGATTTAATTGTGGCAAGTAGAAAGATAGTCAGGGACACACTTCAGCAGCGGTTATTTCAGTTACATCAGAAGAAATTTCCAATGCTGGTAGTGCCGTTGTGTTATAGACCAGCTGATACGCGATTGCAGAATACCGACGTTGATATACCTGGGAGATCGGAAAAACAGAATTTAGTATTAAATGATATTGTCACAGTTGATATTGATGCTGTTGAACAGGCACTGAAAATGAGCAAATCCCCGTGGACGCTAGGATACGCTATGACCATCCACAGTTCGCAGGGACTAACTATTTCAGATACAACAGTTTGGATTGTTGATGATCGCATCGAGTGGTCAAATTTAGTTTATTTAGCCGTGTCAAGAGTAAGAAGGATAGGTCAGTTACGAAGAATTGTATTAGATGATGTTATCAACGACAGCATCAACAGATCAATCGCTGATGATACAATAAGAAAGAAATTAGCCGGTTACAAACAGAGCGACAAAAAAAATGGCAACGAGTTTGATCTCGACGAAACATTTATTATACAATTACAACAACAGCAGAATAATCACTGCGCGAGTTGTAATTGTTTATTGCTGTGGCAGTATTCGAAAAATAATCCAAGGCAATTTACCGTAGATAGAATAGATAGTAATCGCGGTCATACGCGTGAAAATGTGATGTTGACCTGTCTTGAGTGTAATCGACGCAGAGGTGCTGCTGCAGTTATTTAAGTGATCGAGGTGGTAATTGTGTATCCGCGGGGATCACCTGAAGTTGCTCGCGTGTGAACCCACGCTGAGGAGCAGTTGAATCTAATCTGTAGATTGCGTTTCTCCCAGTTGATCTGGTTATGCTAGATATCTTATGTGTTGTAACGCTCCATATAGGATCAGTTGCCCTTTTTTTTCCTCCTTCGAGTTCGCCGGGTTCGTATAAATACCTAACGGTGACATTACCCAGCAACGGGGACGCTAGCGTCGTTGGCTGCGTTGAAACACGTTCACTGACGCGGGGTATATATTTTTTTGTGATTGCATTTACAGGTCTCATGTTTGTTGTTCTGGTAATTTCATTATTCAGTGCGTGGATCACGTTTGGCAGTCTTGCAACCCATTCACGAGATCGTGTATCGTAAATGAATTCCCTCGCGTACTGGTATCCGAATAATCTCTCAGCGAGTGTTCTATTAAATCGCTCAACAATTGCCTGATCCCGATGAATTTCAGTATGTCCTCGTCGTATGGTAACGTTATGCTGCTTTGTCAGTGATGACACCGCGCCCTGAAATTCTTTACCAGGATCAACTTGTAATAATCGTGGCCAGTTTAGAGGTCCTCGCTGATAAATTCGCGAAAACGCAGAGGCGACTTCGGACGCTGTTTTAGTCGCTAACGGTTCTGCTTCTTTGTATCTACTAGCAACATCAACTACTGTTAGCGCGTATTTGTATATTTTTCTGCGGACAGTATCATGAGGCAGGAATAGTATGTCAGCCTGATGAACTTCATTGGGGGTACTAACATCAAAATGTGCAAAGTTGATTTGTCGAGGTGGTGGTAAGTAGATTTGCCATATTGCTTGTTTTGACAGCCATTTTTTGGCAACCTCGCGTGTTACTGATGCCGCGTTGGCGAGTTTATTAATTGCTGAGTTACCTCTCCAGTATCCGATTGGGGAATAATAAATCGCTTGCATGGAAACACTAGCGTTGGAAGTCCTTGGACTTGTCTGCATCGTTATTAATTATCCAGCCCCGATTACTAATTTAGATTTCATCGCTGATCTTACTAACCAATTAGCGAGTGACTCCCTAAATGATTTATTTTTTATGGCGCTTAGTGCATGAATTAATTTCACATCCGCGATATGCCTGTCTTGTAGATCTTTACTTCGATAAGCAATATCATGTATGTGACACGCTGCGTCAATAGCGTTTATCGGATACTCGCCGGGTTTGGGCTGATCGTTGCTGTCAAGCCTGATATCTAGTCGTGTTCCCGGACCGCAGTAATTGTATCCTGGGAGATGTTTTTCTCCGGGATATTTAGCCCAAGGGGTACCTGGAAGTCGTCCGAGGGCGGCTGCAATGTCACCTCCGCTGACTTTGTCAGGCTTTTTTTTTGAAATCTAAATTTTTTTGTGCCACATCGCGTACACTTACCAGAAAGTGCTTGTCTGTTATTTTTTGTTGTAACCGTTGTTAGATCATTCGTAGGGGTTCGTGCCTTACACTTCACACAATATAGATCCATAATTATTATTCCTTATATACAAATGGAGATCACTGATTTTTCTGCGACGCGAAGGAAAGAACCAGTCAAGCATAATTCCGTGCTACCAAATTCTATCAGAATGATCATCATAGGACCGTCAGGATCGGGTAAAACGCAGTTGTTGCTGAACCTGATTATGAAGTGGATGAAGTGGGATAAGCTGTATTTGGTAGCACCATCTGTAGACGATCAACGTTGTTATGATGTTATAAAAGATTTTAATGAGAGTGCAAAAGCGCTGAGTGAAGACGGCGAGGATGTTGTTGAATTTATAACTGATATTGAAGAAGCTCCGTCCGTGGAAGACCTCGACGGGGGAATAAATAACCTAGTAGTGTACGATGATGTAATGCTGGACAAGCAAAAAAATCCTGCAAGAATATTTTCACGAGGTCGTCATAAAAACACCGATGTGATTTATGTTACTCAGCGTTACACACAAATTCCAAAAGTAATCAGGGATAACTGTAATCTTCTTGCTGTGTTTAATGGAGTTGATGTTCACACGCTGAGAAATATTCATCAGACATGGTGTAGCGGCGATATGGATATTAATAAGTTTAAGAATTTCTTTAGTCACGCTCGAAGAAACCAGCATGGATTTGTGACAATAAATTTACACGATCCCAGAACAAGATACCGTATCGGACTTGATACACTGTATGGTTAACATAAAAATGTTTTCTTGGCGCGTTAACGCGCTCGGAAACTCATTTCGTAGAGCAGCAGAGGGGGGGGGGGGGCTGGACCGACCGACCGTGTCAATGACGACCCGCGGGGGAATAGTTTCAGATTTATTGAAGTAAACCAAGAACGTCAGCGCGCGGATGTTATTGCATTTCCCGGGTCGTCGAAGAGTCTCTCCGAGAGAAATTATTCGACGTTCAGGGATATTTTTTTTTTATTCTATGGTCTACATGGAAAGGTTTATCGTCGAAATAAGTAAACCGAAACTGTTTTTGTCTATTCAGTACTATTTTAGTTTCGGTCTGTTCCCCCCCTCTGCTGCTAAGATTTCAACACATATATTTCTCTCTGAAAATAGGACTCTGTAACTGTATATTAATTAAAAGATCCTTGTTTGTAGAAAAATACTATTATATGTTAAAAATATATTGTTACCTTTAGAATCCAGTGTTTGCTACTACTATAAATAACTAAATAACGAAATAAATAAAAACATCATTAAATATTCTGCCACTTAAAACGCATGCAAAATTACCTTTTTTGATGTATCCGTCATGTTACCTATGAAAAAGATA
This sequence comes from Sinohyriopsis cumingii, assembly GCA_028554795.2. Lineage (NCBI taxonomy): Eukaryota > Metazoa > Mollusca > Bivalvia > Unionida > Unionidae > Sinohyriopsis > Sinohyriopsis cumingii. The sequence continues at coordinate 4,392,569 of CM068831.1, read as the reverse complement.
AATAATTATGATACGATTCTACTATAAAATGTTTGCGTATGCGAACCCTTGCCAAGACAATCACGTACATGGATCATTAAAAGAAAATATCTTTAACAATTTTTTGTTGAAAATTACATCATTATCTTCAGCAAGATATTGGAAATCATAACTATAGAGCTATAATAAAATACATTTACGTATTTCCAGGACTCCCCTCTCCTTTAATTTCTGACCCAACAAGTGGAAGCGAAAGGCACAGAATAAATAGGATGGGGATCTCAATACGTTTTGAGCTATGATCCAGGGACCACATGTTTATACCTTGAGATGGATCGAAACAATAGACAAGCTTATGACATATCTCAACGTTTCAATCCTATTTCATTGCAGGCAGAATTATTTGAAAGCGTAAATTTCTGATTTACAACACATTTTATACACGGTTGATACAAATGTTTTCCCAATCTAGACTTCCCCCACCCCCAGAGAATGTATCAATTAAAATGAGTGAGAAGCTTTGTTCGGATCGGCGCAGGAATTTGTGCAACATCAAGCACCCGGATAACGCTTGGTTACTCTGCTCAAATTAGCCTTGATAAATATAGTATACGGTAACCGTGATCTTCATGTAAACAATGTGATGTATTCAAGTATAGAAAACAGCAAAACAGTTTGATAATGTGTTATAACAATAATATCATTTGCAGTAACCCATATCTAAATATTTTAAGACAAGAATAAACTCCTGCTAAAGGCTGATTTGTATCGCTCTTCATATATTACGATGAAATTTATGTCCTTTACTCTACGTGAAAATATTCAATAAAATACATGACATATTTTGAACTTTTGAAGCCAGTGCTTTTACAGTTTTAATATATGTCAACCTTTTATACTTTCTTCTTTCTTGGCAGATCCTTTGTTGTAAACACTGTAGTCTGGTGATGCTGGCCTTGTCTCTAGGACTTGAAAATACTCATAAAGTTTGTTTGTCCAATGTCCCGTTGATCGCACGTGCAGCCAGATGTAATCTGTATTTCGAAGATAAAACGGCATCATTAATGAAGGTATAATTAACAGAAGATAGAATTAACAGTAGTTACTTATTTTGATGATTTTAATTGCTTATTATGCTGGTATCCCTAATCGGAATATTATTAGTTCCGTTGTTCTTAAAATATGTAACTCATGTACCACACACACACACACACACACACACACACATGTAACTATCATTCTATCAATTAAGCGATCTCCCTCTCTCTCTCTCTCTCTCTCTCTCTCTCTCTCTCTCTCTCTCTCTCTCTATATATATATATATATATATATATATATATATATATATATATATATTGATTACTTCATAAAATATTTTAAAGCTCATATCCTGTGAGTTGGTTTGTACTGTAAGATGAATCATATATCAAATGCGTGAATTTATTCATTTACGATTTCAAAGGTTGAGTCGTACCGTTAATATAAGCAAACATTACGTGATCAGACGAGGACATAGGTTCTAATGTGAGAGGCCAAGCTGACCTAGTTCCTTATTGGTGTGTTTTTAAACAAATGATTTCTTTACTGATGGAGTATTTTGATACGACTAGATGATTCATTTAAAGTTTGTCTGCATTTCTCTCTACAGCATGTTAACATCTTAAATGAGAGAATTTTTACTTAGAATTAGGCATTCTTTATAGTAGTACAAGTACTCTAAGTTAAATTGAGAGGAATTCGTTTGTTTAATATAAGAATTATTTGGACTTACAGTACCCCAAATAGGTCAGATTAATTAGAATAATAGCTGTACAGAGTTATTGTGATACAGTCCAACAAATTTGCATATTTAGCTATTTTGGAATTACTGTGAATTCTTTTAAAGGAATTTTAGGAATATATCAAGGTGATTGTTTCTGTATTGTACAAGAGTGTGTTACTATCATTCTGGATACATTTGGAATTCATACGGACTACTCAGACCTATTGGAACTGATCGATCATTTATGATTATTTGGATCACACTCATCAAACTTTAAGTTAATTTTTTTTTCACTTTGTAATTGAGGAATTAGAACCACAGAGTCGTGTATGACACACACACACACACACACACACACACACACACACACACACACACACACATATATATATATATATATATATATATATATATATATATATATATATATATATATATATATATATATATATATATATATATGCAAACACACACAAATATTTCAAGAAAGATACGGTGGTTAGGGCACCCATTACCTTCTTGATGCACCACCAACCCCTATACTGTATGGACTAAGTGCACGTCCCAAATGCAGCTGGAACTATAATTGTTTTTTGTGTATAAATTGGCTATGTCTTCCTTTCTATAAGAGAAATCCTGAGTGATTCTGCATCCATCTGAGAGTTAATTACCAGACGTCACGCGAGTTTGTCTGCTGCGCACGAATGTCTATATCCCTGATATAGTTCTATCCTTTTTTGGGATGCATACTTAATCGAGAGGGTATGTTCGTTGTTTGTTACAGGAAAGGTGATGGATGTAGTAACGGTGGCTGTGGGTTCGAATCTCATTAGAGGACAAATTACAAATGATCCAATCCGAATGATAATATTCTTACTACACACACGGACAGACAGACACAACACACACACACATTTACCAAATACGATGACTATCCGTCTCAGGACTTAGGAGTTCTGACTTTATGAGTTAACAACATAATTTTTAAAAAATTGAAATGCAGTCAAGGTAGCAAGCAATTAATCAGAGTTAGTCACAATTTTAAGAAATGTCTGAGGGCAAGTTGCTTAAATGCATTACAGAGTTTAATTAACAATGACTATATATGATATCAGAATTGCATCATTTGTAACGATATAAAAGACAACCATGCATAGATGATTTCTGCCCAGGACGAATAATACTGAAAGTCCTTTGGGCGAGACCAAACACAACAGGATTAGGACTGTTGATCATACTATACTATATATAAAATATTCTGCAGATTTATTTGCGTTATAAGGTCTAACAGTCCAATAGCATCAGACCGTGAGGCAGTTGCATTCAACAAATAGCATCAGACCGTGAGGCAGTTGCATTCAACAAATAGCATCAGACCGTGAGGCAGTTGCATTCAACAAATAGCATCAGACCGTGAGGCAGTAGCATTCAACAAATAGCATCAGACCGTGAGGCAGTTGCATTCAACATATAGCATCAGACCGTGAGGCAGTTCATTCAACAAGTAGCATCAGACCGTGAGGCAGTTGCATTCAACAAATAGCATCAGATCCTGAGGCAGTTGTATTCAACAAATAGCATCAGACCGTGAGGCAGTTGCATTCAACAAATAGCATCAGACCGTGAGGCAGTTGCATTCAACAAATGGCATCAGACCGTGAGGCAGTAACATTCAACAAATAGCATCAGACCGTGAGGCAGTTGCATTCAACAGATAGCATCAGACCGTGAGGCAGTTCCATTCAACAAGTAGCATCAGACCGTGAGGCAGTTGCATTCAACAAATAGCATCAGACCGTGAGGCAGTTGCATTCAACAGAAGCAAGATTAAATATCAAGATAAAATATTAATCGGAACGAACTTGCACGCTTAGTCGAGGATATGCAGAACTGCCTACAAATCGCAGCCACTATCGCCGCTAAAGCTTGTCACCAAAAAAGCCCCAGAAAAAGCATGTAAACGCGCTATCGATATTTTTTTAATTATCGCGATTATCATAAGCGTATATACGCCAACATAAACACTCTGGAAGAGTTCTATGAAATATGGGTCCGGAAACGTGTAAACTTTACAGCACGTGGGCGAAATGTCACTTCCGTCCGGATTCAGGGTTGGCATCTTCCTCAGTGTAGACTTCACCATGCCTGACCATGTAACCAAAGATGGATCTGCGGCATCTGTAACATCACAACCAGGGTTTCATTGTGATACCTGTGTAATCTTGAACCATGACACCGATGCGATCATAATGAAATTGATAAAAATTATGCAAAGATACTCAAGAAGTTTAATAAATACTTCCGAGAAGGATCCGGGTGGTCGAGACGCTTGGGAATTCAACCTCATATTTTTACCTGTAGAAAACGTCACGTGGATGGAGTTGTATTCTAACACCAGCATGATTTTCACCACGATCACTACTCATTGCAAGTGTAAATGTTGCCAACCAGTGTTGTGAATGCAAGTTCTTGTCCGCCTTGCATCCAGTGAGCTATAATAAAGTAAACCTGGAAACTACAAAAAAAAAAAAAAAATGGGTGAACATAAGTTAGGTGACATTGAATTCCCCGTAAAAAACATTGATATCAGTAAATTTAAGTAATCCATCACTGACTTAGTTCTTAATATGTTATTTAGAATCGATGCCTTCGGATAATTCGATCATTCATGGTGAGAAGCACGCGATGTATCATTGATGTATCATTGATGTATCATTGATGTATCATTTAACAATATTAATCGTGAAAAACCGCAAAGGACAAGAATGTAAGAACCTGGCCAAAAGATGAAAGATGAAAGTACAGCGTATCATCTATGTGGACTTTGAATGTTTAAGCGTTTGTGTGGAAGCTTTGTTTCCTGAAATCAAATAAATACAAAACAAAGAGTGGGCAAGACAAACTCAACAGGTTGATTGCGGACCCGGCATATCAATCACCCAAAATCTTCGATACTGGCCAGGTTGCCATACACAACAAGAAATCCAAGCTGATGTTGGCAAAACGTATCTATTTTGGGCTGGTCAGTTCTGGACATCTCAAAGCTGCTTGTGTACGAGGTTTACTACGATTAGTTGAAACCGCGGTACGTTGATAACGTTAAGATGTCGCACATTATTACCAATTACGTGTATCGGGGCATGGCCAAACGATGGATTGTAGATGAATCTGACACCATCTAGTATCCAAAGATCATTCGCTGTTTAGTAATACCAGCAAAAATGCTGTTGGTAAGTTCAAGGATGAGTGATCCGAAAAGCCAATCGAAGAAAATATGGGAGTGCTCGACGTACTCGATTGTGGATGGCTGAGGTATAAACATTTAGGAAGAGAATGGAGTTCCCTGGTTGTTGTTGCAGAAGATCTCAAACACATTATGTATGCGGAAAGACTTAGCAAAAGACGTGAACTTGCAAAAACAGCCAATCTGATCCGGTCAAAGAAGGATCGTATTGGTATGTATCTCTGCACCAAAATGTGTTTGTCCCAGCTTGACACCAAGCGATAAATATTTCATTAGTAAATCAATTTTTGGGGGACCACTCCGGTGGCCTAGTGGTTAGAGCGTCAGCCTCGGATGCGGGAGGTCGTGTGTTCGATCCCCGGCCGAGTCATACCAAAGACTTATAAAAATATAAAAATGGTACAAGCAGCTGCGTCTCTTGGCGCTCAGCATTAAGAGGTTAGTGTTAGGACTAGTCGGCCTGGTGTCAGGATAATGTGATTGGGTGGGACATCATGATACATGTATGTGGCATTATACCCCTGTGCTAGACATCACTATAAACTGTAACACTGCAGACATCGTAGCGATATGACTGAAAAATTGTTAAAGCTACGTTAAACTTCCAAATCACACACACATACTTACACACACACACACACACACAATTTTTTGGGCATGCGGGCACCACGCTATTCAGAATCAACTTAAAATTTGAGCATTGACCTAGGTGATAGATCCATATTTGCGAGAACAAATTGCAGTTTTTCTTGCACAAATACTCGTTTGGCTTGTTAATGTACTTGCTGAGTAAAGACATTAATGATGTATATTACGACAACCATAAAGAATTCTGAGGTCTTCTCCATTGAAATACCTCGCGTTTTACACAACATCTAATCATGTGACCACAGCTGAATACAAAAAAGTGACTATATACATAATTAATATGAATAAATGTTTCGTGTATATATTATCCTCAAAATCGAAATCTTAGAGCACACAGCTACTTAAATAGATGCAGTATGGTGTTTTCCTTGAAGTCCGCGCTCTACAAAAGAGACGTATTGCAGACGCACAACACACGGCCGACAGTAATCAAGGAAATAAAAATGTAAACCAAAACTCTCAATTGTTTATGTTATACATAAAAAGACAGCTCTTCTCATTTGTTTTTATAAACTTTATAACATAACGATAGCTAAAATCTATAAAAAGAAATTTGATTACTGAAAATCCAGTCCAGGCAAACACATAACTGAATATCGTACATAACGCATTATAACAAATACGCAAATAGCAAACGCTGGACAATAGAGAGATCCTTAACAAATATCACTTGAAAGAAATAAAGTGGGAATGGTATCAGCCAAAGGCATAATTGCCTTAGCAGGGGAGACAACCCAGTTATACAACACTCTTAGATCAAAGCGAGGAAAGTCAAGGGACCTGCTAACAGCAACCTAGACAAGTACAACCCTATTAAAAAAAAATAGAAAAAAATGGGGAAACCAGACAAACCCCATTCAAAAACATTTATATAAATAACTTTTTAATCCAAATTATGTTAGATTTTGTTTTAATACCAACCCAAACATACCTTCGACGGAAAGAAAAGAAACATTGAAACCTTTCATAAACTTTAGGGCCAAGGGGAACAACTCAATGGCTAATATTTTCAGATATAATTTCAAATATATGTTCTAGGAAGACTTTTGTAGTTGTTGCTGAAAATATTTTCATGTTTACTGATCATTTAAGAAAACTTTTTATGCGCTGTTGTATGTGTGCAAACGTTGTTCTGGTCATGCGATAAAGAGTGTACACCCTTGGGTTACGCCGTCGGTTTCAATGTATTTATTCGTAATCCGGTAAACATTTGCCAAGCACAAAGTACTGACTTCAACCATTCGGGATACGTCGTTGGGTTTACTGTCTACTCTCGAGGTCCAACAAACGTCTGCTCACATTATATCGTTTATGGTTGAATTTGTGGCGACTGGATTGTCGAAGAAACGCTGGTTCCTCCGTTTCTGCTATTATATATCATTGATAAATGCAAGCTATGGTGACTTTAATCTTCCTCACCCAAATGTCGCAAAAATTTCAAAATGTATTAAAAATGTATTTAACATTACACTGACGATTTTTTCGCAATAAGAAAACTTTACAAAAAGAGATGCATTAATGAGATGACTTGGGGTAGTGCTCACGCTCTTGTTAGGAAGACGGTGCAATAATCTTCTCACCCTTCATTTCCGGGGCACTGCTAATTGAAAATGGATGCCATTCGTGGTTGGCGATTGTTGGAATCTGCAAGAATACGTAATCCCCGGGCTGGAAGTTGAAATTGGGTGGTCGACTGATCACCAAATGTGTCACCTGTGATAACAAGTAAATAATGATGAAATATACGATTATTGCATTTTTTATGTCAGCCAAGGTAAATTTCATTATGTTCGAGTTACAGTCTACTCATATTGAAGTCATGGAAGAACTTAGTACGGATTAGAGAATATATTTACATGACATGCCTGTATAGGGTTTAACGGCGTATCATCTCACTCGTGGCTAGACAATGTCGACTGAAAGTTGGATTACAAAATATGTAATGGTAAAATCTTGCTAACATATATAGGTAGATAAACATTCTAAATAAAAGTTAGCATGTACTCCTACAACGGTGATGAAAATGATCACGGTCAAGGAGGGAAAACTGGCAAAACATATCGACGAAATGCTTGACCCCATGGGAACGAGGTTTTAACCCGTATATTTTAGCGTATTGGTGGCAAACATTCTTTCTCGTCGACACAGACCTGCAAAATTAAAACAACTATGAACTAAGGCCCACCTTAGATGGTAGAAGATTAACCTCCTCTATGTACGTGTTTCCAAATCTTGCTTTCTCGATGAACTTAGAGCGGCATATCTTCTCCAAAACAAACATTACACCGGGTCCCAGGAACCATTTCCAGAAAGAGGGTCCGTGAAAAATGACAAGGATCCAAAAGGGAACGTACAGCATATGGGTCCAGTAGAATACCTAAAAACAGATACAAGATGTCACAGCCAATGCCTTGATTGCCATGACCGTCAGGGTTTCTTATTGATGGCAATACTCGTATGGTTTGTCTAATTTAACAACAATTTAAGGCGTTCTCACCTGTTCACAAAATCATATTTTACGATAAAGAATATTAAATAAGATGACGAAGGTTTATACAAAAGAAAGCGAACGTTTCGTTAAACTCTTTGAATATGTTATATAGTGCCAGTTGACAAGGTGGAGAATATTAGGTCTCAGTGTTGAACAAGGTTCCAATGGGCCTACAAATCACGTAATACGTCACACATTTCCTGTGATAGTTTTGGTCTACGACACATGCGTATCGGTACCGTGCTATGGTTTGACGCATGTCATTAAGTTATTTCATTAACTGTGATTTTAATAAAAGCGTCACGACGCTGTTACCAGAAATATACCTGAAAATGACCTTTTCTTCTGACAAACGGCATGGAACAGATGACCATAACTATCAGGATAAGGACCAAAAGCCAACCCGTGATAAATGCCGACGCACCAACAAAGCCGATTCCGGCAGCTGTTGTAAAGAGAATGTCCGCCATTCCTATACCTGTAGCTTTGGACACGAGAGCTGAAAAGATATCGTACGTAAACTGATTGATATGGAAATAAAAGTTGGACAGTTAAAACAAACAAACAAAAAACAACCTTCAACGAAAAATCGGTTCGTTACACGGAGAAAAAATTTAGAAAGCAACCCACCAATTCTAACTAGAAAAATATAAAACTAGCTTTCCTTTCCAGTCATTGTTCCACTTTTTTCTGGTAAAGAAGACAAATATTGATTCTTGAGATGACACAAATCTGCATCTCTTAAAATCTTTCGTTTTTGTCCACTAAGTTGAAGATCGGTGAAACTGTTAGCCATTCTTGCAAAGGACGTCTAGTAGGCGAATACTACTATCAAAACAAAAGATAATATGTGCATATTCCCATTATTAAATTCGTAGGTTCATTTAGGTTTTAGTTTACTGGTTGTCATGACAGTAAAATTGTTTTCCAAAGAAGAAAGCGGAATATTACACATACCTGCATTTCCGATGTGACAAGCCGTGTGTATGACAGTCCAAAACACGATGAAAAGTCCACACATCTTATGAAATAAAATATTTTGATCAAGTGGCAGAAAATTAGCAATTTTTGTCGATCTCAAGAATGTTATGCATTTCCGCAACATTAGCACAAGCACGAACATGCA
>CM068831.1:4138319-4378319 GCA_028554795.2 Sinohyriopsis cumingii | reverse complement strand
ATGGGTCAGGTTCCGACTTCTTAAATTGGCCTAGGCTGAAGTTTTACTTATCAGCTTGACTTTGGTCAGACTCCTACTTCTTAATTTGACCTTGGCTAGACTACTACTTATAAGACTGGCCTGGGCCAGACTGCTGCTCATCATTTTAAATTTGGTCAGATTCCTACTTATCAAATTGGCCTGGAACAGAGTCCCACTTATCTTTTTGACTTTAGTCAGACCCCTTTTTATCATTTTGACCTGGGGTAGACTACTAATTATCAGATTGGCCTGGGCCATACTGCTGCTTATCATTTTGACCTGGGATAGACTACTAATTATCAGATTGGCCTGGGCCATACTGCTGCCTATCATTGTGACCTGGGATGGACTACTAATTATCAGATTGGCCTGGGCCATACTGCTACTTATTATTTTGACCTGGGATAGACTACTAATTATCAGATTGGCCTGGGTCATACTGCTGCTTATCATTTTGACTTTGGTCAGACTCTTGCTTATCATTTTGACATGAAAGAGACTCTTACTTGTCAAAATGGCCTTGGCCAAACTACTAATTTTTATTTTGACTTGGGCCTAACTTCTACTTATCGAATTGGCCTGGGCCAGACCCCAACTTATTATTTTTACTTGGGTCAGACTCGTACTTATCATTGGGCCAGAGTCTTACCTAACATTTTGACGAGGACCTGACTCCTTCTTATCATGTTGACGTGGGTCAGTCTCCTACTTATCAAACTGACCAGGATTATACTCCAATTTATAAAATTGGCTTCAGCAAGAGTCCTACTTGTCATTTTGACCTGGACGAGACACCTATATTTCGGCCATGTTCAGACTCCTACTTATCATATTTGCATGGTTCAGATCGCTACTGATCATTCTGCCTAGGGCCATGGGCCAGACTCATACTAATCAAATATGTCTGGACCAGACTTTTATGTATAAAATTGACCTGTGCCAACTATTGATCAAACAAACCTGTGACAGATTCTACCTTATCAAACTGGCTTGGGCCAGACTCCAACTAATCAAATTGGTCTAGATCAGACTTTTATGTATAAAACTGACCTGTGCCAGATTCAACCTTATCAAACTGGCTTGGACCAGACTGCTACGTATCATTTTGTCATAGGCTAGACTCATAATTTTCATTTTGGCATAGACAAAACTGATACGTATCAAATTTGCCTAGACTAGTCATGACTGATATTAAATCTGAAATTAAGTGACAGGAAGAAGTGAAACCTACAATTTATTAGCTCTTCAAATTAACATGGGCCAGACTCTTACTTATCATTTCGACTTATCATGCTGGCTTGGACCGGGACCAGGTTTCCAATTATAAACTTGACCTGGACTAGACGTCGATTTTCATTGTGGTCTTGACCAGATGGCAACTTATCAAACTTACCTGGGCAAGATTCAGACTTATCCTATTTACAGTGATCTAATTCCTGCTTAGTATCTAATTTGGCCTGGGCCACACTCTACTTATCAAATTCGGCTGGACCAAACTATACGTATCCAAATGGCCTGGACCAGACTCATACTTATCAAATATATTAATGATATCATGAATTGCCTCATTAAACACGTATACATTTTCATTTATAACAAGTATGCATTTTTACCATTCTCGAGCGCAAGATGAAGAATGAGTACAAATCTATTTGTGTCCGAAGTCATCTTTCTAGAAAGTCTCCTGGAATACGTATAAAAGGGTCGGCTACATGTGGAACGTCAAAACTTTTATCGTCAGGTTCAACTGCTTCTTCGTCTGCCTCCCTCGTGTCTCTTTCTCAGTCGGTCTTAGCCATTTTGCGGTACTTGTCATACCTGCTACTTTCGTTTCAAATCGAGAAAATGTCACAACGGCATGCTTTGGACTCCGCTTGTTCAATTAAAATTATCCATCTAAATCCAAATTATGTCATATATATTCTCTTTTATTAGTTAAGTTACTTTTTAATATATATAATAAAGAGACATAGAATCGTTTCGCATAAATAGGAATTGTTGTTGTTGTTGTTACGAGTGATCGCCATTCTTCTCCACATGATCGGTTATACATGGCCGCCACTATATTTGGCGAAGGATGAACTCAGATAAACCCTAGGAAAAGCCACAGACCGACGGAAAACTACTTGCAAGGTTTTTCAAATACCCACGCTACTACGCAGGCATAGGTGAGATGTCTGTGTGTGTGTGTTATTTGGATTTTTAACGTAGTTTTAACAATTTTTCAACCATATCGCTACGATGTCTGCAGTATGGCAGTTTATGGTGATGTCTAGCACTGGGCCATTATGCCGCAGACGTGTAACATGACGTCCCACCCAGTCACATTATCCTGACACCAGGCCTACCAGTCCTAATACTAACCTCTTAATGCCGAGCGCCTAGCAAGGCAGCTGTTAGTACCATTTTTTATAAGTCTTTGGTATGACTCAGCCAGGGTTCAAACCCGCGACCCCTCGCATCCGAGGTGGACGCTCTAACCACTAGGCCAACGGAGCGGTAGGGGAGATTTCAGTGATCTGTAAAAGCGAGCGCCTTAGACCAATCCCCCACCCTTGACCCCACATAACTAAGAGACATATAAACGGATACATACAAGTACATAAAAAGCAGAATCACTGCAACTTATGTAAAGTTGTTATATATTCTTTCACTGCGTTTTCAGTATTGTTCCACTATTTACCCATCATCTCTGGAATACTGTTGAATATTGTGTTGTTTCTGCAATACTGTGAAATATTACAATGGTTCTGGAATACTGAAAAATATTAAGTTGTCTCCGGAATGATGAGGAATACTGCGTTGTCTCTGGAATGCTGTGGAATACTGCGTTGTCTCTGGAATGCTGTGGAATACTGCGTTGTCTCTGAGGGAATAAGACTCTTGAGTCTCGAGCTTTTTTCATTGGAATGCTTTCTTCTACCCCATCACCTATCCAATATGATGGTCGCTTTTTCTAAGATGTTGTTGGGTGTCGTTACTTGTTTATTTCATATTTTAAAATCATTCGATTAAAATAGTCACATATATCATGATCAACGTAATCGTCGCACATCAACAAGGGTATTATGGTCAAATAAATCGTCGCACGTCAACACCGGTATCATGGTCAAATTAACTGTCACACATCAACACCGGTATCATGGTCAAATTAACTGTCACACATCAGCACGGGTATTATGCTCAAATTAACTGTCACACACCAGCACGGGTATTATGGTCAAATAAATCGTCGCACGTCAACACCGGTATCATGGTCAAATTAACTGTCACACATCAACACCGGTATCATGGTCAAATTAACTGGCACACATCAGCACGGGTATCATGGTCAAATTAATTGTCACACATCAGCACGGGTATTATGCTCAAATTAACTGTCACACACCAGCACGGGTATTATGGTCAAATTAATCGTCGCAAATCAACACGAGTGTCATGGTCAAATTAACTGTCACGCGTCAACACGGGTATCATGGTCAAATTAAATGTCACACATCAGCATGGGTATTATGGTCAAATTAACTGTCACACATCAGCACGGATATTATGGTCAAATTAACTGTCACACATCAGCACGGATATTATGGTCAAATTAATCGTCGCGCATCAGCACGGTTATCATGGTCAAATTAACTGTCACACATCAGCACGGGTATTATGGTCAAATTAATCGTCGCAAATCAACACCGGTATCAAGGTCAAATTAATTGTCACACATCAGCACGGGTATTATGCTCAAATTAACTGTCACACATCAGCACGGGTATTATGCTCAAATTAACTGTCACATATCAGCACGGGTATTATGGTCAAATTAATCGTCGCACATCAGCACGGGTAACATGGTCAAATTAACTGTCACGCATCAACACGGGTATTATGGTCAAATTAACTGTCACACATCAGCACGGATATTATGGTCAAATTAATCGTCGTACATCAGCACGGGTATCATGGTCAAATTAACTGTCACGCATCAACACCGGTATTATGGTCAAATTAACTGTCACACATCAGCACGGATATTATGGTCAAATTAATCGTCGCACATCAGCACGGGTATCATGGTCAAATTAACTATCACACATCCGCACGGGTATTATGCTCAAATAAATCGTCGCACGTCAGCACGGGTATCATGGTCAAATTACTCGTCGCACATCAACACCGGTATCATGGTCAAATTAATCGTCGCATATCAACACCGGTATCATGGTCAAATTAACTGTCACACATCAGCACGGGTATTATGGTCAAATTAATCGTCGCACATCAGCACGGGTATTATGGTCAAATTAATTGTCACACATCAGCACGGGTATTATGGTCAAATTAACTGTCACACATCAGCATGGGTATTATGCTCAAATTAACTGTCACATATCAGCACGGGTATTATGGTCAAATTAATCGTCGCACATCAGCACGGGTAACATGGTCAAATTAACTGTCACGCATCAATACGGGTATTATGGTCAAATTAACTGTCACACATCAGCACGGGTATTATGGTCAAATTAATCGTCGCACATCAGCACGGGTATCATGGTCAAATTAACTATCACACATCAGCACGGGTATTATGCTCAAATAAATCGTCGCACTTCAGCACGGGTATCATGGTCAAATTACTCGTCGCACATCAACACCGGTATCATGGTCAAATTAATCGTCGCACATCAACACCGGTATCAAGGTCAAATTAATTGTCATACATCAGCACGGGTATTATGGTCAAATTGACTGTCACACATCAGCACGGGTATTATGCTCAAATAAATCATCGCACGTCAGCACGGTTATCATGGTCAAATTACTCGTCGCACATCAACTCCGGTATCATGGTCAAATTAATTGTCACACATCAGCACGGGTATTATGCTCAAATTAACTGTCACATATCAGCACGGGCATTATGGTCAAATTAATCGTCGCACATCAGCACGGGTATTATGGTCAAATTAACTGTCACACATCAGCACGGGTATTATGGTCAAATTTATTGTCGCACATCAGCACGGGTATCATGGTCAAATTAACTATCACACATCAGCACGGGTATTATGCTCAAATAAATCGTCGCACGTCAGCACGGGTATCATGGTCAAATTACTCGTCACACATCAACACCGGTATCATGGTCAAATTAACTGTCACACATCAGCACGGGTATTATGGTCAAATAAATCGTCACACATCAACACCGGTATCATGGTCAAATTAACTGTCACACATCAGCACGGGTATTATGCTCAAAGTAATCGTCGCACATCAACACCGGTATCACGGTCAAATTAATCGTCGCACATCAACACCGGTATCATGGTCAAATTAACTGTCACACATCAGCACGGGTATTATGGTCAAATTAATCGTCGCACATCAACTCCAGTATCATGGTCAAATTAATTGTCACACATCAGCACGGGTATTATGGTCAAATTAACTGTCACACATCATCACGGGAATATGGTCAAATTAACTGTTTCACACATCAGCACCGGTATCATAGTCAAATTAACAATCACACATCAGCACGGGTATAATGGTCAAATTAATCGTCGCACATCAACACCGGTATCATGGTCAAATTAATCGTCGCATATCAACACCAGCATCATGGTCAAATTAACTGTCACACATCAGCACGGGTATTATGCTCAAATAAATCGCCACACATCAACAACTGTATCATGGTCAAATTAATCGTCGCATATCAACACCGGCATCATGGTCAAATTAACTGTCACACATCAACACGGGTAGTATGGTCAAAGATATCGTCACACATCAACACCGGTATCATGGTCAAATTAATTGTCACACATCAGCACGGGTATTATGGTCAAATAAACTGTCACACATCAGCACGGGTATTATGCTCAAATAAATCGTCGCACGTCAGCACGGGTATCATGGTCAAATTACTCGTCACACATCAACACCGGTATCATGGTCAACACCGGTATCATGGTCAAATTAACTGTCACACATCAGCACGGGTATTATGGTCAAATAAATCGTCACACATCAACACCGGTATCATGGTCAAATTAACTGTCACACATCAGCACGGGTATTATGCTCAAAGTAATCGTCGCACATCAACACCGGTATCATGGTCAAATTAATCGTCGCACATCAACACCGGTATCATGGTCAAATTAACTGTCACACATCAGCACGGGTATTATGCTCAAATAAATCGTCGCACGTCAGCACGGGTATTATGGTAAAAAAAATCGCCACACATCAACATCAGTATCATGGTCAAATTAATCGTCGCATATCAACACCGGTATCATGGTCAAATTAACTGTCACACATCAGCACGGGTATTATGGTCAAATTAATCGTCGCACATCAACACTGGTATCAAGGTCAAATAAATAGTCGCACATCAGCACGGGTATTATTGTCAAATTAATCGTCGAATATCAACGAGGACATCCTGCATAATCTGAATGGTGTTGGATCATCATTCTGACTTAAGTATCTACTGGAGTAAAACGTGGGTCTTGGTTCGTAATGCTACTACTACTACTACTACTTCTACTACTACTAATGACAATAATAATAATTAATAATAATAATAATAACAATAATAATAATAATAATAATACATTTCGTGAAGAACGCGCAAGAGGTTAAACAATTTCTAAAATAGCAGATTTCTTGGATTACATACAAGTTTCTCCATAAATATTGGTATTGTTCACCTATATTGCATACTGTGCACAACTAACTTATCATAAGCACTTCCCATACTTTAGCGACTGGTTTTTTTGTAGGTATGTTACGATACAGTGATGCTTTTCGGGAGTATCGATAGTATTGTGACGATACGATATATGGTATGACCTGCCTCGTATCCGCGATAGGCATTATACACCCTGATATCTTAAGGTAAATCTGTAAGTTTACAAATTAACTCACACATTGCAGTGAGAAAAATGAGCGTCCGAAGTGAGTTATTTCCCCTATCTCTAATAGATGTCACCACCTGAAAAATTAAAGGGGAAAAAAGTAGCGTTGCTGTATATCTCTGTATGTCATCCAAAGATTTGTTCCTTACTAAAAAAAAATAACTTATATAACCAAATCAACATACTTTTGAAAGAATTCATGTTAATAAAAATTTTAGATTATACAGATATCTACATAAAATATTACAGATAATTTAGTTTTTTTCTCGATTGGTAGGAACTTTAAAAATTCTATATATTATTTCCAATATATGTAATATTTATGTTTTGTATTTTATATGCACCTATGCTATAGCCATGAAAATTTGCATAGTTATGCCTTCAATCCTTTTAACATTGTCGTCATCTTCTGGTGAAAGTTGTTTTAAATCTGAGATCTTAGTGGCAAACGTTTCATCAAAAGCACACTAGTTATGAAAATAAAATGGTATTCATTCAAGATGCAATTGTTTCGTAAAGGATGTTTTTCCCACAAAGAAAAGGATCAATGAACAATAATATTTTTCAATTGTTATTTATGTCAATTTCTTTCTCATCAAAAAGGAATGTGAACGGGTTTTACAATGAATTTGCTTTACTGTAAAACCATTTTAAAAAACACTACTTATTAGAATCATAATTTTTGCTGCTACTACTACTACTACTACTGCTACTAATACTATTACTACTACTACTACTAATAATAATAACAATAATAATAAGAAGAAGAAGAAGGAGAAGAAGAAGAAGAAGAAGAAGAAGAAGAAGAAGAATGAGAAGAAGAGGAAGAGGAATGTAAATAAATAAACACAAAGTTTAGAAATAAATGCTAGCAAATTATGGCATTTCATGGTACAAATCTTAATTGATTAAAAAGAATGAATTAATAAAACGGTAATTTGAAAATGAATGGAAGTTTTAATTCGGAGCCAGCACAACCTGGTGCTACTGCTGTGATAACATTACTCAGACTATGATTATATATATATATATATATATATATATATATATATATATATATATATATATATATATATATATATATATATATATATATATATATATATATATATATATATATATATATATATATTCCTTTTCTTTATTTTTAAATATTTCCCCAAATAAAACTTGGATCTTCTAACAAAATTATTTTTGTTTCTCAAAATTTACATATTTTCCCATATAATACTTTAATCTTCCAATATAACTCATTTTCATCTGACCATCTTAATAAAGACTGTGAGAAGATACCGGTGATTTTTGTCTTTATAAGAAATTTTACTCAACCAGCAATAAGGAAACTACAGCAAGATGAGTGAAACAGTTGCACACACACACACACACACACACACACACACACACACACACACACACACGCACATACACATACACACAACTGTAACTCAAATTTTGCTCATTAACAAATAAACAAAGCGTACGCAATACATCCAAGCTGCATACTTTTTTAATCTATATATTCATATTTTGATTATTGTAATAAACAATTGCCTTCCTCGGTCGTTGATTTTTGTGTATTTAAATGTAATTATATACTTGACATGCATTCATGACAGCCTCTTGATTGATGACATATGTCTATTTACACTCTTGCTTTCTTTGGTACCTGGCCCAAACTGATACGTCAGTATCATAGGTCAGTAAAGAATGAATAGTCAAATATCTGGCTCAAGATGGAGAATTGTGCTTATCTGCGCTAGCATGGGTACCGGAAAAGTATAACGTAGTCGATGGAGAAACATCTGCTTATGAAAATCCGAACTGTTCCAATGGGACACTCTTGCTTCTCTCGAAACTCCGCAGCTACCTTGAGTTAGTCTTAACCGTTTTCTTGCAGAAATGCATTTTTTTTGTATTGTTACATAATTTTTCATCAAATTCTTAACACAGTAAAGGACAATATCCATCCTGTATGCTTTGAGCTAGCAATATTAGAACTTACTTTTGCTTTTTTTAATAATTTTTGCCAAAAATGACAAGGAGAAAACGATGGAAACGACAAATGAAAGCAATGCTGACACAGGTGTGTCATGGCCTGTGTAGGTAATGTAGTTCTTTAACGACATTAATTGATAACGGTGTTAAGCAAAACGAATATCGAAATAGCATATCGTAGAAGCCACGAAGCCTTCGAGTAGCCATTTGCTATACAAAATATTGTTGACGATAATACAAATTAGCTGTTCTCCGAATATCGATAGCAGAAACTGAAACTGGAATTCACTTCAAATTTGTTTTCAAAGAACCTCAGATATTAACAATTTTAAGCTCTTTTAGAAATGCTGGACTTGAAAGAACCCAACTTAAACGAATAATTGATATGCATCTGTCTGACTTCTACCGTTGCGATAGCATTCTTTTTGATAAAGCCTAGTGTTACTGTTACAAATGCACCCATTTTAGTACAGACTAGTTGCACTGGTGCAATAACACCAAATTTAGTAATGTCTAGTTTTACTGTTGGAATAGCACCCATTTTAGTAAAAATTAGTTTGCTGTTGCAATAGCACCAATTTTAGTGAAGACTAAGTTTTCTATTATGTTAGTACAGACTAGTTATACTGTTCCGAAAGAATCCATTTTAGTACAGACTATTATTGCTACTGCGACAACACCCATTTTAGCAACGACTAGTTTAACTCTTCTGAAAGTACCCATTTTAGTAAAGACAAATTTTACTGTTGCGATATCACCCATTTTAGCAAAGACTTGATTTACTGTTGCAATAGCATCCATATTAGTTACGATAAGTTTTTCTGTTGCCATAGGGCCTATTTTAGTAAAGATTAATTGTATTGTTGTGATAGCACCCTTTTTAGTAAAGACTAAATTTACTGTTGCAATAGTATCCATTTTAGTACAGATTAGTTTTCCTGTTGCAATAGCACCCATTTTAGTACAGACTAGTTTAACTGTTCTGAAAGTACCCATTTTAGTAAAGACAAATTTTACTGTTGCGACAACACCCATTTTAGCAACGACTAGTTTAATTGTTCTGAAAGTACCCATTTTAGAAAAGACAAATTTTACTGTTGCGATATCACCCATTTTAGCAAAGACTAGTTTTACTGTTGCAATAGCATCCATTTTAGTACAGACTAGTTTTCCTGTTGCAATAGCACCCATTTTAGTACAGACTAGGTTAACTGTTCTAAAAGTACCCATTTTAGTAAGGACAAATTTTACTGTTGTGATATCACCCATTTTAGCAAAGACTAGTTTTACTGTTGCAATGGCATCCAGGTTAGTTTAGCGACTACTTTTTCTGTTGCCATAGGACCAATTTTAGTAAACACTAATTTTATTGATGTGATAGCACCCTTTTTAGTAAAGAATAGTTTTATTCTTGCAATAGCACCTATTGTAGTACAGACTATATTTACTGTTGCAACAGCACCCATTTTGGTGCAGATTATATTTACTGTTGCAACAGCACCCATTTTAGTATACTCTGATTTTACTGTTGCAATATCACCAATTTTTAGTAAAGACTAGTTTTACTGTTGCAATAACAACCATTTTAGTAAAGACTATTTTTAATGTTGCAATAGCACACATTTTATTGAAAATGAAAACCCCAAAAGAAACTGAATTTTACTTTTGCAACAACACAATTCTTTGGACAAAATAACCTTTAATGTGGACGTAGCAACCTATTTAGTAAAGAAACCGTCTGACTGTAGCTGTGGTACACAAATCAATGGAAACAAAAACATTGTAACTTGTCGCGCCAAATGCATTTTATGAAAAACTTATTTATTTTAAGAGAATGGCATTAACTATTATAACAGTATACATGTGAGCGAAAACGTTTATTTTTACAATTATAGCAGCACATGTTTTAATGGATAATACTTTCAAAATTTGCTGTATTAATCCTACAGTTTAGTGACGAAAGTGACTTTTGTTGTTGCAGTAGTATACAAACTAAGTAAAAGTTAGCAGCCTTATATTGATTCACCAGCACACAATTTAGTTTTAAAAACTGCCGTTTGCTGTTACAAGTATACATTTTTTTAATTGTTTTGTTTAATATTTAAAAAATCTCTGCCTTTTGCTGTTACAAAAGAACAAATAGTTCTGAAAATAAAAGCTGACTTTTTATGTTGCAGTAGTATACATGGTGGTGGCAAAACTATTACTGATCAAGAACCTCTCATTTTAGTGAGGGAAAAAAATTGATTTTCTCTTTGCAGCAGCGTACAAATTTAGGGAAGATATCGACTTTACTATTGCAATAGCTGACAATTTAGGAAAGAAAATGATTTTTTTCTTTTCCGGTTGGATTCTAGATACCGGAGTGCTGGGTAGTGTTATGGTGTTGTGCATATCTATATTTTTTGTAACTCTAGGCTCATGACTGAATCTATATTATGTAATATTTTTATTATAAGATATTAGATAACTAATTTTTGTACTCGAGTATAAAATTCTATATTCAGATCTTGTTAGCATAGATCGCGTAGGATGTATAAATAGATGTAAAGTTCCTAACAATTATAAAACCAGCTGACAACCTTTGGTAATTTCTCATTGACTGGAAGGTTTAGGCCATGTGAGTTCTTAGAAGAATAAGGTTATTTCTCACTGTAAGGGTTTTGGTCACATGAATAGGTATTGCGAAATAATAGATTGAGTAGTAAGATCTGTCACGTGGGGTATATTGTAAGATATAGTCGTAATAGACTCTAGAAGGTGCATACAAGGAGAGAACTGGACAGCCAGAATCATTCTTGTTTCGGATTCATTTTCCATGTGTTTTAATTAGTCTGAAGAAGTGCTCGATGTTGTGTTTATATAATTTGAGAGGAGACATTTATTGGGATTATTCATTGGAATTACAAGGTGCTCATTGGACTAGAATACTATTATAGGAATATTGTGATTTATTCAAACGAATTCTGGACAATGCCGTTGTGGTAGATATATTCAAGGATCGAAATTGATTCTGAACTTTCAGTTCTTTTAGGACTTGAAAAGAACCTTCATAATACTGCAAGTTCCTTTTATTTTATAAACTTGATAATGAAATATTTTGCTCAGGTTTACAAAACGTGCTGCTTTTGCTTCTTTCTGCTACTAAGTTTGTGATCATATAGTCCTAACAACAGTATAGCACTGGGTAATGAATTGTAGATAAGTGGGTAATGGATTGTACATAACTCGGTGCTGGATAATAGATATATCGGTGCAGGATTCTACATAACTGTTTGCTGCAATTCCAAATGGGATGTTCACGGGATAGTGTGGGTGATAGATATTAGCTAACTGCACGTTGTGTAGTAAATAGCATGGTTTTTCTATGTGTGCAACAATATATTGAAACTGACTGTTCCATGTTAAATGACCATGATTATTGTAAAGATCCAATTGATAGAACATATTCCGGTTTGGCTAGGTAGAAGACAAATGATAAATAGAGGATTTACACGTCAATCCTACAACATGCATTTTCTTACCTCGTTATCAACATCAATATAGATTTATTTTGTTGTTTGGTATATATACTCGTATACATTATGCTAATATGAGAGAGAACAGTTGTCATTCAACCATATTTGTAATCGGGACTAAGCTCCGAGATAGGGTTCAATTGTTATAAAGGTGAATTGTTACTGTTGCACATCACAGTATAACCGTACAAAAACAACATAAGAGTGTCGACCCGCAAGAGTGGTTTAGAAGAACAATTTTAGAATCTACCGTTGGAAGTCCGAGACTTTGTTAAAATTAAAGTGAAACACAAACTAAAAATCGTTTCTCCATATTTAAACTATTCTCATCTCCATAGTATAAGACTGGTTCTTGGGGAAAACTGTATACATGCAAACCTCTACCTGGATATAAGGCTGTCAACGCCACTTCTCGAATTTAGTGTTGCATGCGATTCCACGGATGGGAATCAACGACAGCATTCAAGACCGAATGGATCACCAAGTACTATTAAAATAACTGATTCCACAAGAAGAGACGATGCATATGTGTGTGTGTGTGTATTTGTGTGTGTGTGTGTGTGTAATTACATTTTTAGATTAAACCAGTGACATTCAAAACTATATTCATGCACGAAATCAATTATTGAGTTGAAAGTGCTACTATTATTATTACTACTTTTGCACACACACACACGCACACACACACACACACGCACGCACACACACCTGGTCTTCAAAATAAATTCACATTACGTTATTTACTTTTCACTTTTACCACGAAGATTGTATAGCAAGTTGATTCTACCAACCAATTTTCGACTGGAGGGATGTTATTAGTGAGAAAAGTCTTGCATTGGTCACTTGGATGAAACAGGTTACTGACTAATCACAAACATGATGTACGTGACTGCTATTGTGGTTTTTTCTTTTTTATCAGTTCAATCTGGAATCCTATCGGATCATGTACTGACTCTAATGAAAAAGCTACGTGGAACTCTTGGGTGTTTCTTCAAAGGATGCCTTTCATTCAAAATATTATATCCAAAGTTTATTTATGTCTTTTGCATCTACGTTTGGAAATTTAATTTTGTTGTTTTGAAAGTTTCCAGAATCTCAAAATCTTACAGTACAATCAATCTTTGATTACGCTAAAATTGATTATTCTAAAATTTGACAATATGAGCAGACAAAATCTTGATTACGCTAAAATTTGACAATATGAGCAGACGAAAAGAAACATTTACAATCTTGCAAGAAAAATCGTATCTTCATTCCAAAATCGCTGGGTTGAAAAAAAGGGAACCAATAATAAATCTCGACAGCAATATTGTCCGTCCTAAATTTTCAACTTGACTAGAAAACATTAATGAATATCGCGTTTTGTTAGTGTACGGAAATGGGGCATTGGTCATGGCATACCCATATGGGAAGGTGAATATGTTGAAAAGTACAAGGAAATGTACTACGTATTAATAAAGATGGAATATTTTGATTTCTATACATTACTTCTCTTGGAAGACAATATCATCGAATTTATGAGGAGATGAAAATTATCCTCGATAAGATGAGATTACAAGGGTTTGTTTCCTAATCTCTTTGTAGCCAATAGTGCATATTGTTTCTTGATTAAGGTGACCTTGGATTGCTAGTAAGACATACACTGACACAAAACATTACAGAAAATAAACTTACGGGATGTGTATTTGAAATTTCAGTGTAAATTTATTCGAAGGGAATTTAAACCATAAAAGTGCAAATTACATGATTTTTTTTTTAGTATGAATAAGATATTCACAATACTGACATGTGATTTATGGTGTAGTCTCTACATAGTTGTTTCCCTTAATCTAACTAAATGGGTAATATTGATAGAGACGAAACCTCCGATTTTCCGATCTATTGTGAATGTCTAGTTACACTGTTTTCGTTCTTTCTTAATGATTAATAGAGATAAAAGAAAATACGAATGACGAGGAACGTGTGCATGGCATTTATGTTTTCGTTGAAGAAACGAATCAAGAAAATGACAATCTGGATCACGATGGCGGATTGTGAAAAGTACATTCGGGTTTTTGAAATAAAAATAATTCGGATTCTCCCTCTCTCTCTCTCTCTCTCTCTCTCTCTCTCTCTCTCTCACACACACACACACACACACACACACAGAGTCAAGGATGGGTGGTTATAGGGTACGTTGCAATCATATTATTAGCAGAGTTCAATTTGTATGTTTTCCAAAAATGTATTCCTGCTTTCAAAACTAACATCCTTAGAGATCAACAAATCTTAGTCTATGCTGAAACATTTCGCCATTTAAGCAGAAAAATGTTGCACCCTTACACGAAAAGTTTTATTTTCATTCCAAAATCGTTTGTTCAAAACAAAACCAAAATATGTCACAGCAGTAATATGTTTTGCTGGGTGCAATCAAACACACAACCTTATTAGAGAAGTCTTAACTTGATTATTTGCCAAATTAATTTCCAGTACTTGTCTTAAATGTAAGCCCAAAAGGTATAAACAGTGTGCATATTTATCATATTCGAAAAGTCGGTCAGTGGTTCAGGTGAAAGTGATATAATATATAATACTTTCGAAACTAATACTTATCAAAATATATTTGGTAATTAAATTACCTCAAATCATACGGAACTTGTTACCACACCTCCATCCCATCTGTTAATTGAAACAAATATCTGCATATTTTATGAGTGAAGCCCTTAATATAAGAAAAAAAATTCGAATTAATTATCATTTGTTTATAAACACAGAAAGATTCAAAGCCAACTGTACTAGCTCTTTGATTTCGCAACCTTGCAAATATTTTAAACATTGATCTGTGTTGCATGGAGCTTGATTGAGTTTCATGAACCACATTGAAAATTATATCATACTGGGCCGAATCTAGTTAATCCTTTCTACAGACAAGTTTAGAATATTTGTGAATGATGACAATGTGAAAAGCTAAAAACATATATATTACGTCTGCATCGTGTGTAGTATTTGTTGTCTGGGAATCCGTCACGTCAAAGACTTTTAACAGTTAAATAGGCATTTTCAACAGTTTTAAAGAAAACTTTACGGACAGTTTGACTATTAGAAGCTGTTACTGATGTTGAAGTGCTGACAAGAAAACGAAAATAAATATACAGAGAACATTACTCACTACCTTGCCATCAAATACCGAAGCCACAACAAATCAACGTTACCACAAAATTGAGCTCTTATTTATGTTGCATCAAAAGGGTCACAATGATTCAGTTATAGATTAACCACTTTTAAAAAAGCATTCCACCGCTTTTAGAAAGCGGTTTATTTCTGAAAAGTATCGTAGTTAACAGAGAAAATACTGGCTTACTGCTACGCAAAAAGCAGTTCGCGGTTGAAAAAAAAAGCAAAAGAAACCAACAACAACAGAGTAAAATAAAATAACACGGTCTAATGGTATTTTGCAATGGCCTCACAAACACCGGTTTACAGCTAGCTGAAAAAAGGTTAACTGTTATCTTACATTCGTTATAACATTGCGAAGTTTATATTATTTCGTCTTTTCAAATTCAAAGAAATATAGCGGTTGATTTGTTTACTTCGCGCTACGGTCAACTGATGCCAAGGACTTACATATCAACGTGAACGAGCTCAAACTTCAGGTTTGATATATTTCTAGATAAGAAAACTGCCATTTTCATCTTCAGCTATATTTGACTCACATGATTTCTGTCACTAACAAATTATTTTACTGTACATATAGATATTATCGATTCTACACCTCGCCTTTAAATGAAAAATGGATTAAATTTTGAACAATATAGTACAAGCAGTGAATATGCCAAATGAAGTTCCTCGTGGTCTGCTGATCAGTACGATGAAACGCGCGACATGAGTGAATGAACCGTCGAGCCAAAAATCAAGATGCACCTACCATCGTGACTTGTATAAGTTGGTTTTAAAGATCATGCTTATACAAGTATAAATGGAAACACCAGTTTTTTTGCCTCCATTCGGATTTTCTTGGAGTAATAGTTTCACAGTAATGACAAAGATAATCCCAATGTAAAGCGTTCTACTATTAAGTTAACCTGAATTTGCAATTTTTAAGTAATAAATAAACGGGTGATGAAAACGTGGAATGAATTGCCCACTGAACTTAGACACAAAGACACAGTGATCCCATTCAAGAGTGCTCTCAACACTCACTTATTTCGACTGCAAGAACAAACTTATAGACCTAATAATGTTTCCTACCTTAAATATTTTCAGCATGTTTTTTTATGTTTTCTAATTTCATGGTGTTGGTTTTTGTAATCATAGCATTATATAAGTTTTTTATCTTATAGGTCTTGTCTAATGTTGTAAAGCGCTTAGAGCTTCTAAAGATTAGGAGCTATACAAAGTCCTCATTATCATTATTATTATTATTATTATTATTATGAAAACAAAAAATAATTATCGAGTTAAAGATTAATAGCAATGCATTTTAAAATATAATGAGTGCGTAAAAAATGCAAATTGTATTAATGCATTTGCATACAAATAGATAAAATAATTTAATACATTTATGCAAAATCTTCATATAAATCCGAAACTCATTTTTTATCTCAAGTTTTTCCAAAACTTTTGTTTAAATTGTAAAATAAATTACACCAATGAACTTTCACATCTTGACACAATACAAGTTACCTGTGTTTCTTATGTTCGGGATAAAATATATAAGCAGTGTGATTTGCAGTATATGGGATGAACTTCACTGGCTTCGTATGGTTTTGTAGTTAACAGTTAGTCAAGTTTTCCATGGCAAGTCAAATGATGATATTTGGTTAGCTACGTACGGCATTTCCAGTTAACCCTATTTATTATGTTACTTTCAGATTAAAGGTAACTCTTTTCCATTAATTCTGAATTTCCTGGTAAGTTGTTGTTTTACTTTTATAACTTGTTATTTATCTATTTATTTATTTATTTATTTATTTATTTATTTATTATTAAAAGATTTTATCACGGATTAAATAATCCCATGCTCGAGATATGGGACTTTTCTGATTTAAAATAATTATTTTCGCACAGAATTTTAAATTCATATTATTTGGCATGGAATGACATTACCTACTATATATATATATATATATATATATATATATATATATATATATATATATATATATATATATATAAATCAGGTTTGACTGCAATATCTTCCAGTTTAAAGCGTAGGGAAATGCTTCAAGTCATTTATTGTAGGTATATCAAATAATAATAATAATAATAATAATAATAATATTATTATTATTATTATTATTATTATTATTATCAGTATTATTATTAAGCATATTATTGGTTCATTATCGAATTAATTTACAGAGTATATGGATCGCTACCTTCATTTATTTATTTATTTATTTATTTATTTAGTTAGTTAGTTATTTTCAACGTTTTACGCTCTATAGGATACATCTAATGTCCTACGAAATGGACTCGGTTAAATTATACCCAGTAGGTGCGCCAATTGTCACGGCAAACATCGGTTGTAGGAAATAAAGATTATCCAAAATAAAACCTGCGTTTCTGCAGTCCACTAAAGTCCCGTCTGCTCATGAACCTCCCTGTCTCACAAAACCGATCCATATCTGTGACGGCTAATACCTGACGGGCATGATTTTTTTATTTTCTGGCATACATAACGAAGACTGTATCACGTATAACAAAAGAAAATATGTTATGATTTTAATGTGAAATGACTCTGTACGGAATAACAATTCCCCCCAGGGGTTCAGCACTTCCAGTAAAGGTAGCCAATCAGACCCGTTCAAATTAGAGTGTGTTTTGCTTCGTTCTAAGGTACAAATGAATGTTGTCGATTCGACATAAAGATCAGTTTTTGCATTTTAGCCTAATTCAATTTTAATCCATGGTGGACGAAGACATCCATTATCTGGGGTGGGGTGGGGTAGGAGATGAATTATATCAGAGGGGTTGGAGCGGGAAGGGGGTTTCCCCCGCCTGAGCTTCAAAAGAGTTTGCATTTTGTCACTATCGTATTAACAGCTGAGGAATATCAAGGACTTTAATTTTAATAAAATTCTATGCAAAGTTTAATGCCATGCATAGATACGTGATAGAGACATTTCACAATGTACTACTGTTGCTGTCCACTTTTCCGAAATCCATCAAATTACAACTTATGTCCTGGTTCATTTAAATAAAAACTGACAATAAATTTAATTACATAATTTTATCCTCACCGCTGTGACGTTTAGTAAAAATTATGATCCGGTAACACGACTTTAAAACTTTACATACAAAACGACATGTCTGAAATCGTCTCAGAGTTTCAATCTTCAACTTTATCAGATTTCTGTCCTTAGAGGCAACCAACATTGTCCAGTGTTGACTGTGGACGCTTAATTTTGGCACTGAATGTAATTCATCGTTGTTCGTATAGTATATAACTTAAATCTGTGTATATGCAAAGCAAACATTTGATGGTTATCGACTTCACAGTTTCTCCTAATGATCTCCACTGTCTTCATTTCCACTCAATTAATTATTTCAAACTCACGAGCCAAATGTGTAAAACGCTTCGTATTAGGAGCAATAAATGTTTGGTTTTTTTTGGTTTTGTTTGTTTTTCTTTGTTGTTGCTTTTTTACATATGTGTACATATCAGCCTCTTTATTATTCGTAAAATAGTCCAATCAAAACGTTTGCAAAATAGACCAATCAAAACGTTTGTAAAATAGACCAATCAAAACGTTTGTATCATTTCAGATTCATGTGCTTTTTAAGGTTCAATGGGTGGACATTGTCAAAGTAGGGGATTTATTCACTGTTAGACAAAATGTCACCGAACGAAAAGTCAAAAACAGAGTCACAGGACCAAGCGTCACAATTTTGAATTTGCACCAATATGAGTTCATTTAGAAAATAAACGTCACAGTGCGCAAAGTCATACTTTGAATTTTGGAATGTTACTAGTTTTTAAATGACACAACTGAATTGCAGCTTCTTCATTGAGATATTACCATAATAAGCAAAGAATCAGCTGTATGATTTTTCAAATTTTAGACATTTACCTTAATGTAAAGTTACCTCAATGTAAAGTTTCTTCTACAATTTCCATATCAAACAGAAGGCATCAGTACACATCAATGATCTCAGACCTACAAGTTCGTTTTACGACTTTCCTGTCAAAAAGAAGCCTTGAAAAACATCAATGATATCGGTGTCATGTGTTTGCTTTTCGATTTTCCGTTAAGACATTAGTTGCTAAACAGTTTCTCTATTCATGAAAAGCCACCAATTTATTGTAATCAATAACAGTAATAACTAGAATGTGACTTTATAACCAGTGATTTTTTTGTTGTCCTACAAGTCTGCCATTGCTACGATGATTCATATTGTGACTTTCTGACCTCTGAATGTATGTTCTATGTGTATCTGTGACTTTATATCAGTTTCTACCGATTAATTATCTGCAGATTGAATAAACAACAAAAAGGTGTCATAAAAGGGAATGTTTAGGAAATACATAAAAAGGAGCTACGCTGAGGTGGGGGACTATGGCCCATTGGCCTCCCATCCCCACACATAGAAAGGGTGATTTGACTAATGACCAGCTTCAACAGTCAAAGGCTTCATGATTATAGGGTATTAATTAACTTTTGGGGTACATCTGGTATGACTCATCCAAAGAATAAAAAATAAAGAACAGAAAATGTAATGGATACTTCTGCTGAGGTAGATGATGGGATGACATAGATGATTATGTAGAAGACATAGAAGATATAGATGACATAGATGATTGTATAGAAGACAGATGAGTAGATACGCACCAAGATTTAAAATACGGAATACCAGCGCCTTCAAAACGAAAAAATAGCATCAATACTTGATGTGAAAGGTCTAAAGCGACAAGTCTTGCAACGCTCAACAACGGTTGACTTCAAGGAAAACATAAAAGCAACATATTATGTGAAATCTCTAAAGGAACAAGTCATGATACACTCAGTAAGATATAAAAATCGTACGTGCAGCTGCCTCGCTTGGCGCTCAACATTAAGAGGTTAGTGTTAGGACTGGTCAGCCTGGTGTCAGGATAATGTGACTGGGTGGGACATCATACTACATGTCTGCTGCATGATGTCCCAGTGCCAGACATCACTATAAACTGCCACATTGCAGACATCGCAGCGATATAACTAACAAAGTGTTAAAAGCTAAATTTAAAATAACAAAATCACACACACGCACGCACATAAATACACATACATACATACATAAATACATACATACATACACGCATTCACGCACGCACGCACGCACACACACACACACATACATACATACATACACACATGCATGCATGCATGCATGTATAAATACATACATACATACATACATACATTCATACAACATACATACATACATACATACATACATACATACATAGATAGATACATACATACATACATGCATGCATGCATGCATGCATGCATGCATGCATACATACATACATACATACATACATACATACAACATACATACATACATACATACATACATACATACATACATACATACATACATGCGATTGTACTTACGTGATATCCCCATTAGATGTATGTTCTAGCTGTCCCCTGGAGATCACTGGTGAATATTTCATCTTAGCTTCTTCCTCTTCCTTTTTCTCCTTTTCGACACTGGTTTTAACATTGGCTTCTGCGTCCAAACCATTATGCGTGTTTCCGACTACTTGTACAACTTGCGATCGATCATCCATTTTAGTGGTAGGGATAGTGTAGTCATCACTTGTCTCCTCTCTCACAATTTCTTTGTCGGATTCGAGAAAAACGTTGAGAACATTTTCAGTTTTAGGCGTAATTTCTATATTGGTGTTTGTAGGTTCATCTTTTTTTTGATCCTCGAGAAATATGAAGATATCGGAGGTTTGAATTTGAGATTCGATTTGTATTTCCAATGTATCAGTTGGAGAGTGACAACAGTTATCTTTCCAAACATCATTATGAATATATACTGATGTGTCGCTTTTCATATTCTTTCTGTTTTTTGTGTCTGGTATGAACACAGGGTTGACGGTACCGTTCAACAGATGGCTGGTCATTTTGTTAAAAGCTACGAATTTTTTGCCGATGTGAATAAAGCAACAATTATTTACTTGAACGATTTCCTGTTCCAAATTCTTTGATTTGTGTTCGTTGTATGAGGCAGTTTTCGACGTGCATGCCTGAAAAAAAGATGTAAAATGTATCGATATGTTTTTAATCTACCAACTGATTATATCAAAATATATTCTTATTAACGTGTGCTGAATACTGGGATGATTGACAACTTTCAGGTGCTGTCCCCACCTAACATTATTTGTTTGTTGGTACCGGTGATGCCTGTTCTTCGTTGGAATAGTTTACATAGAATAAACAATGTACACTTTCTCCTCCCGAACGTTAAGTTGCTGTCATTAATCGACTCTGCAGAAAGAGAGAAACATGAAAGCATGGTTAATGTTTACATATACTGACGAACTTTACCAAAGAAACGCGTTCTCAAAACGTATCAGCTCGGTTAAACAGTGGGAATGTTTCCCTACTGCAAAAGTATTCTCTAAAGTGATTTTGCAGGTAACGTGATGTGTTAGGTCGGCTATGGCCTGACTATAAGTAATCGTCTGGAATACTTGAAACACTTAAATGTTCAAAGAGGGAAAACTTGTAATGAATTACTTCCCGTATAATGAGTTAACATAAAGGTAAAGATAATTAAGTTAAATTTATAGTTGGTCATTTTGTTTAAGAATTGAAAGCTTTAAAATGGTTCATTTTTTATGTTAAACTTGCAAATGGCACATACATTTCTTCTGATCAACAGACGAGCCTCGATTTTCATACTTGCATGGTTGTTCTTGCTTTACATTCGCATGATGTATTTGTACGCTTTACTAAGCCGAATATTGGTATATTAAGCTACGTAATACGAACACTGCTTAACTGCCTAATATACCGAATTATTCTGATCTCCGATTTCTAACAACTTACGTGAGAATATCCAAAGACTTCCTAATGTTATGAAACAAAAGAGAGTCCAGTTTATCAATATTATATACAACCATAAAATCTCGTGAATATTCTATAAAGTGACGACTGCTTCCAGTGACCGGCTAATTGCTCGGTTTGAGGAATATATTATTAACACTGGCTCCTAATAAGCACCCTAAAAAAAAAATGATCAATAACGCCTATTAATTATACATGTCGAAAGAGATGTAAATAAAAACATCAGTGTATAATGACTGTTTATCACATTTTCTACGTTTCCTGAAAGCACTCGTCTCCAAGTGATCACAAACGTCATAATTCTGGTCATATATTATAATTGATTACTGACACAGAGTCAGCCATCCGTCGTGACTACAGAATATTAAAATAAGAAAATGACTCTGAAAATCTACATGTCTGACACCTGACCGGTCACTCCCATCAAATTAATGAAAAAAAATAAACACTCGTCGCCTTAAATAATATATATATATATATATATATATATATATATATATATATATATATATATATATATATATATATATATATGTATTAAACGCTAAATAGTAAATAATAAAGAGTTTGCAATACTGCCTATTCGAAAACACAAAGACACTAGTTCAAAAGACAGCACTCTTTCAACAATTGCTGAGTGAATAAGCTGATTCTTCAATGTACTTCCAATGAAAACCATTGTAGACTGTCCCTAATTCTGGACTGGTACCCAACAAATTTCAAAGAAAACTGTATCAAAACACATATCACCAAGGAGGTCTTTAACAGGTAACGAAATCATGCCTACCCTGTATAAAATCAGGAAGAGAATAACGCTTTCCAGAAGACAACAAATCTGTGCCAAATCTAAAGTAACCAAGGACCAGCCGTGCTCCAAATTAAATAGCGCCACAATGCATAGGTACTACAGAGGCATAAAAACAATTACAGTTTAAAATGTCAGATTGTACTCCATTAAACCGCAAAGGCATAATCATATGCCAGACGCGCTATGTGAACGAAATAAATGGGATCTGTTAAAAGCTCATGGTACCAACTTTTTCAGCTTTTCTAAAAGCATCCGAAGCCATTGGAATATACATAAGATGTATATAAATCAGCAAGCAAACGACTTTTGATCAATTCTACTGTATAATAATACTGCAAATGAGTAATCATAACAAATTACCTCCAGCCAGAAAAGTGTGGCACCTGCATGTTCATACGAATTTCATGGATCAAATAGCATAATTACAAACTGTATGTCAACTGTAGCTCACAAAACTATCTAATGCGGCTTTGTCTATTCAACGTGCATTTGACCCTCTTACATCAATCTCATGGACTCTGCTGCCCCCCCCCCCCCGTTCTTAAAGGAATATTCTTGTTGCGAAATAAAATGATTTATTTTATGCACTAGTATAATGTGTTTTTAATTTACATTGTATGCTTGATCTATGTCCCTGGTTGAGTGTAGAGTATTGGCCTTTCTGAGTCATTTTTAAGATGTTTACTCGGATTTGAGTTCATGGGTTTTTCCCTAGGAAATTGTATCATGTCTTTAGGTAAAGTGAACTTAGCGATCTGGGTAAACATAATTGTAGTTTTTTTTGTCATATCAGTCCTTGGGATTCTATGATCAGAACATTTAGCTAATTTTCAGATATGACTTGAGAAGAATCATTTATTTAAATTAATCATTGAATTACAAAATGCTCATTGACGTTTTGGACAAAATTCCTACTTTGAGATCATTGTGAATTCATTCAAAAACATTCTGGATTGTATGATTCTAACACAGTCAAGACAATTTGTCCATCAACACAGTCAAGACTATTGGTCCATCAACACAGTCAAGACTATTGGTCCATCAACACAGTCAAGACTATTGGTTCATCAACACAGTCAAAACTATTGGTCCATCAGCACAGATAAGACTATTGGTACATCAACATAGTTAAGACTATTGACCCATCAACACAGTCAAGACTATTGGTCCATCAGCACAGTCAAGACTATTGGTCCATCAACACAGTCAAGACTATTTTTTCATCAACACAGTCAAGACTATTGATCCATCAGCACAGTCAAGACTATTGGTCCATCAACACAGTCAAGACTATTTTTTCATCAACACAGTCAAGACTATTGGTCCATCAGCACATTCAAGATTATTGGAATTCATTGGGAGCATTCTATATATTTTGAATTGTGAAAGAACATTGAGGATTTTTTGGAACTTAGTTCACAATACCGTAAGTGTTTTGTTTTAAATTTTCACTGTGTGTTCTCGTGAAATTAAGTGTTATAACTTAGTTTAGTAACGACATATAGGCGTAACACGTATCCAAGACGATGCGCACAGACGCTTGATTATGTGGTGACGAGGATAGAGGGGACTTGCTCAGGATATAGTATCTCATAAGGTCCGTTGTTACCAAATAAAAACACTAAAATAAAATCGTAACTTCTGACCTGGGAAAGGGTTAATTATAAAATCATTATTACACTTGTATGTCATTTACGAAAGATTGTTTAGTTCCAATCAGTTCTTTTCTAGTTTAAAGTACAGTCATATTGGCTTCATTTATTTTCTAAATGTGTGACCACTTAAAGAAATTT
Source organism: Sinohyriopsis cumingii (assembly GCA_028554795.2). Classification (NCBI taxonomy): domain Eukaryota; kingdom Metazoa; phylum Mollusca; class Bivalvia; order Unionida; family Unionidae; genus Sinohyriopsis; species Sinohyriopsis cumingii. The sequence continues at coordinate 4,353,209 of CM068831.1, read as the reverse complement.
CCGAGAGTACTCTATTAAAACGTATCTAACTTTACTCCAAAAATATATCCCACCACTAATAATACAACGGCAGTGACTCTTTAAGGACAATATCTGCTCAGCTTTCAACGGAATCTAAAACAAACAAAAACATATCTTATTTTATACAACAAATACATCTCATCTACTGAGAATAAACGATACTATATCTTTTAAGAACTAGATGAATGATTCTTCTTTAGTGTTTTTTATTATTTTCAAACTTGTATATTCTTGTTTAATTGAAGTAATATGGAGGAGAAGAGAACAGAAACACTCCAACATAAGTTACGTAAAATTTACTTCAAAAATACTCTGTGTATCTATTATTAGTTTTGAAAGCATATTTAAAGTTTGTGTATTGAAATTCTAAGTTAACAAGAGCTGTTCAAAGTTAGCCCGAAATTCAAAATAGCCACAAGATTGAGGGTTGTGTTATTCCACGTGAATTTACAAGTCGCTAAACAGAGGATTGCAAACAGAAATATTATAAACATATCGCTAAAAGAGCCCCTCTGCACAAGTCTGCTTAACTGTCGCGAGAAATACCGTTAAGTGTATAAAATGTGAACCGATGTGTGCAAACCAGATTGTCTGCAGCTTCTGCAGGTTTTGATGAATAGGCGATATCATCCTCTTCGTCAATCAATATCACTACAAGTGTGAAACTGATTTATCGGCCTAAAGCTAAGCGATTAGAGGAAATTCACAGTTCTATACCTTGTGAAATTAGGATCGTTTCATCGTGAAATGCAATTTTGTGTCTGTTGAATCCCTGTCTTGGTTTGTATTGTAATATTGCAAATTAAAACCCTTAGATTATCGTCCTGCATAAGAAATGGCCCTATTCAACCAACAATACACGACAGTGACGGAGCCAGAATGGGTTTCACGAATATGGAAAGGAAATCTCAAAGTGGGCATGGTTAGTGATATGTCAGTTTCTATGAATCAAGCATAATGTCTTGAATTTTTTATTGAAAAAAATGTTCATGTAAATATTTGACATTTTTTTGGAAATGCTAGCAGTGCCAAGTCAGGAAATTTACCATTATTATGGAGTAGACGGAAAGGCATGGTTTTTAATAGATTGTGGGAGTCATTGCCAGTTGTTACTTGTGAAGTTAAAACATTTTCAGTACAACCCAAGTTTAACATGTGAGTTTCTATACTCTGTCGTAATTAAAATAATCTTTCTGCACAAAGTGTTCTGCATCAAAATGAACGTACCAAAGCATGGAATAAACACCATATTATATTTATTTCACATTTGTAACAAAAACCTGTTTGTTATTAACTCATTCAGGCACTTATATGCGTAAACGTCCTCTGGACAGTTGATACATATATAGTTGTCATGTCAAATACATATATAGTTGTCATGTCAAATACATATATAGTTGTCATGTCAAATACATATATAGTTGTCATGTCAAATAAACAATCCTATGAAATATGCAACTTGTGGTTTATTTTATTTACCGTCCAAATTTGATATATAATATGTAAAAAAAATGTTTTATGACATCAGTTTCACCTCTGTTTGATATACTTAGACGTCTGTTTCTTTTGAGGTAAAACAAAGACTAAACTCAACTTGGTCTCACTCCTGGGTGGGTCCCATCATACGTATAATATCAAGTCCTGTTTTTACTTTTTTCAGAACTACATTTTATAATAATTATGCTCAATAACTTTAAACGACTCTCCGCGTCTTTTCTGGGACAAATATATTTAATTTGTGTCAATTCATACGCTTGAATTATGTTTTATTTGGAACAAGTGTTAAAGATGTTGTAATTTCCCACTTGACTTAGACTAATATAAAATACACTTTAGATTCAAGTACAATATTTCAATGTATATTCCAATATTTTGGATATGTTTGTAGCTTTTGAACATTCACCATTGTCAAAATTTATAGCAACCACGTAAACAAGTTCTATTTTTATTTTAAAATGATTAATGGTTGTCGATGTCATGATGGGTCTATGTGTTTAAGATGTAAACAATTTTTGTTTACTTTTCATTTTTTAGAGTAAAATGATTGGTTTTCGTCAGGGTCACACTGGGTGTACATAACCTTTAACAAGCTTCTAGAACATAATCACATGACCCCTTGTTTACCTTTTAGGAGACGATATAACCTCTGTTTTGGAGAGTTATTCTCAGTAGAAGCTGGGCTGTTACACTAGAAGTTGCATGTTGTGCTGTTTGGAGTTATTTCAAATTACTTGGATTCAAAAGGATCAATTCTTTTTTCCTGGAAAATACATGTGCTCATGCCAGATTCTTAATCAAAGACAATTCTTTTAGAATAATGTATTCAGCTTTCCGAAACCTGAGTGATAATTCTTGATTCTATAAGTAAATGTAGACTTCAAAACTACAGGTTACAGCATACGTCATCGTCTTCCATCTTGGATTCTTCGACGGGATTCAAACTTGAAATCAGTAGAACATTTTGTTATTAGGACTACTAAAATTGTATTCTTGGATTATTTTGGGATTATTTTGGATTTGATTCTATAAAACCGTAAGTTCATTTTGTTTCTTCATTTTTGCAGAATTCTTCCAGGGAAATAAAATATTGTATTTTTTCAAAGCTTGTTGTTTTCACTCTTTCTTGTGTTACTGTTTATTCGAGCCTAAATACGTTACATAAGAGTTGCTAGAGATTAACAAATCTACTAGAATTTGATAAATCAATAGCGTAATCCGGCTGTACAATATTAGCTTTAAAGCGTGTTTGTTTTAGCATAACAGTTTGAAAAAAGAAGTGTAAATCCTTAAATTCACACACTGCCTTAAAAAAAAATTGGGGATAATGTAAAGATAGAGGGAAGAGCAAAACGCAAAAGGTGAACAAGTACTAGTAATATTGATAATGAAAGAAATAGTTAATAAAAATACAAACATATACAACTTTAATTTAATGCTTATTTAATCGAAGCGAGTACAACTGTTGTTGAAAAATATTTATCCTAGTGAAAACACATTTCTTTTCATTCATGTATATTTAATCCATAACAACAGCAAGTCTGAAATATAACAATTACACCAGAGTATTTCAGTTACCTCGCCACTGGTTTTTGGACGATTCCACTTTATCACTTCGTGTAAGTCAGGTGAATGCCAATCCTAGTCAGATAAATAATTAACAAATTGAAGAATGAACCAGTTTCACAATAACTGAAAATAACGTTCTGGGAATGTCTTGCAAACTTTCGAAATTCCAAACGAAGGATTTCCAGTATTTAACCACCAAACAATTAAACGAAATCTTAAATCGGAACAATTATTATGTCGGTGGACAAACAGCCATGCTAGTATCCCGTACCAACTCCCTAATTTGCAGGAAATAGATGTATGTGTGATGTTGACATCCAGGATTTCACAATCTGTCATTGCTCACAAAAATGCTAAACGGATAGGAGATTTCAATAAATTTAATGATAAATGAATTTCCAGGCAATTTTGACTATTTAGCAGCGGAAACCAAAATAAGGAACATGGTTTAAAGAAAAGAAATTGCATTTGCCATTTTCGCTGAAAGGCATTTATTGAGAATAAAGTTTCAAGGAACACATACCTCAATGTTGTACATGATAATGTTATTTAAATTAAAGTAATAAAACTAAAGAATAATTAAATTAAAATACCAATAGTATAAAATACTATTATATTTAATTTTCCAAACTATAGAATAATGATCGTTTAAATAAAATACCAAAACTAAATAATAATGTTATTTTAAACTAATACCATAACATTAGAATACATTTTTAAAGAGTAAAATACCAAAACAATAGAATAATATTATTTTTTTTAAATACCAAAGAATAGAAAAAGTTTATTTAATTTATAAATCATAACTATAAAAATATTATTATTTTAATGAAAATACCAAACTAAAGAATAATGTTGTTAAAATTAAAATGCCAAACTATATAATAATGTAAGTTTGATTTAACTATCAAAACTGTTGAATGATGTTATTTAAATTAAAATTGTTTAGATAATTTCCAGACTTAGATTGAGGATTTTTAAAATGGGTTTATTGTTGAAACAAACATTAGTCTGTTAGTCAGAGACTAGTAGATTTCCATACAGATTAAAATTGGTGTTACTCTAATGGGACTAACGAAACATTTTTATTTTAAATTTAAGATGGGTAGAAAGGATTGGGATGGCTGCTGCTTTTTGGATCTGTAAGGATAGTGATTATTTGTTTGTTTTTTTACTGACTGTATTTACGGTTTATTTAAACTCTATGCCCCATAGCATTGTTTTCATAGTTAAGGAATGCACAACAATGGAGTGATTCCACTGTCCATCTATTCAATTAGTTTCTTTGTACCTTGGTGGAGTCGGCTTTCCATTAACTATGGACACTCAGACGAAAACACGATGTAAATGATTGATCTTGACAGGTTTTTTATTTGTGCACATACGTGTTTTTGTATTGGTTTTGTGTTGTTGGATGCGTCGGCTCCCATTGGTGTTATTCATTCAAACGAAAACACGGTTGAACTATTTAACCTGTTAGGTCTTTGATTAGTGCTCGTATATTTAGTAGTTTTGTTTTAAACATTCACGTCCTCGCCGTTTGCGTAAACATAGTTGTGTATTCTTAGATAGAGCGCCCCCCACGGATGCGGGAGGGTTCGACTCACAGCCGAGTCATACCAAAAACTTGCAAAAATGGTACTAACATTTGCCTTGCTAGGCACTGATCATTATGAGGCTAGTGTTATGACTATTCATTCTGGTGTCAGGATAATATGACTGTGTGGGACACCATGCTACATGTCTGCGGAATGATGCCCCAGAGTTAGCCATCAATATAAAATATAAACTTAAGTGCTGATATCGTAGCGAAATGACTGATTTTTTTTAAAAGCTACGTTAAATATCAAACCACGTTCACTCACTCGTTCTTAATTGTACGTTGTAATGGCTGCACCTGTCTCTGCGCAGTTGGCAAGTTGCCTCTAGGACTCACGGTACTACTTCTACTCCAAATAGTAAACATATGGAAACATATTCAAAATTCAATAACTTAACATTTCTGGGTGCTGTTGATGAGACCTATATTTTGCCATGCATAACTAACCTTGGTGCAAGCTTCTGTGTGGAGAATACCATATATGAGCCGCGGCATTTTTTTTTATCTACATGTGCATGAAACAGGTGCTACTGTCATTATTGATTACTCCTAAGTCAAATCTGTAAAAAAAAAAAAAAAAAAAAAAAAAAAAAAAAAAAAAAAAAATTGCATCAATAGAATTGTGTCTATATTTAAACAAAATTACAGATAGGATAAGCTCTCAAAAGATACTTTTACTAAAACTTTACTTTTTATTATTAACCAACTGTTAGAATAAATGAGGCACAAATTATGATGCAATCACATTTGTTGGAAAATGAGGTAACCGACTAGAGTATGAATACGTATATAAATTATAATATTTAAAGTGGATTGTGGTTTTTGTACTTTCTTTTTGATCATAGGTAAGTTTCCTATATAAAATCAAACTTATTCCCCTAATTCCACCCCACCCCAGCATCGTATTTATGTACGTAAGTACGTACGTAACGTACGTACGTATGTATGTATGTATGTATGTATGTATGTATGTATGTATGTATGTATGTATGTATGTCTGTATGTATGTATGTGGGTCGGTGGGTGGGTGGGTAGGTAGGTAGGTAGTTAGGTAGGTAGGTAGGTATGTGAGTGAGTGGGTGGGTGGATAGGTATGCATGTACGAATGTATGTATGTATGTATGTATGTATGTATGTATGTATGTATGTATGTATGTATGTATGTATGTGGGTCGGTGGGTGGGTGGGTAGGTAGGTAGTTAGGTAGGTAGGTAGGTAGGTAGGTAGGTATGTGAGTGGGTGGGTGGGTGGATAGGTATGCATGTACGCATGTATGTATATATGTATGTATGTATGTATGTATGTATGTATGTATGACCATAATATTGTCCACATATTTCTTGTTTATTTGGATGCCTGGGTGTGTGTATGTTTATTTCTTTTCTAATAAGAATGTATGTGTGTTTATTAGCTAAAAGAGTGTATTTGTTTATCTATACGTAGGTGTGGATGACCCTCAACTGTCCATTTTCCCTACTCTATTTTACTTAGTCCCTGTGAAATTCTTGACTGGAAGAGTGTGCTCAGATTTTAAAAAGGCAAGTTTAATTTTCCGGTCATCCTGGATAATTGTATTTTTATAAAATTTGTAAATCATGTAAATGGATTTACAATTTGTAATAAATTTTTCAGAATACGGGCAAGGCACAGATCTGGAATGTCGGCGTTTTGAAAGGTCAAAAGCCATATTAAAACTGGAGTAGCATACATCTAATTTAGAATATAAAATCACCAGTTTCAGTAACAATTGTATATGAGAGTAGTCTGGTAGCGTACAGCCACATACACGCAAAAGAAATGAAAATAAAATTTGCACGAAGTCTACACAAGGAAACATAATGAACCTGTCACAAATAAAAATAGGTGTGTAATTGTTCAGTTCAAAATATTTTACTAAAACAGCCCTCTCTCTAACTTTCTCTGTAAACCCTCTTAAATTTAAACCTATTTCTAAAACTCTTTTCTTTCTATCAATTTATATGTCTATTTATTTACATGTATTCGTGTGCATTTTATTCTCATCTACTCTGCTACGTTTTCAATTTGTTAAAATTTGTCATAATTTATGTCAAGGTCCAATCTCTCAAATCTCTTGATTTTCCACCCAATTTGCCAAGCTGACTGTTTAAATCGATGGTAGTCAAGATGGTCAGATGGACAAATATCGCGTCGCCCCTTCACACATCCCTCTACCGCTCATCCGCACACTTTTTTTCTCCGCCCTAGATAGATCACTGTAAATTTATTAAACTTTAATTACATGGCTGTCCTAGACACATTAAATACGTGACATATCGCGATACATATCTGAGATCCAATTAGAGCACATAAGGATGGTATGATAACATTTTGTCCGCTTACAATTCAGCAATAATTGACACTGAAACTTATAGGAACATGTACACTTGAGATTGAGAGGTCGAAGAACACGTTAACTGTTTGTCTTTTCTATCGAGAGTTGAATGAATCAAGACATAAGCCGATGTGTGGCGTGAGATGCATATTAGAAACATGGAAAAATGATAAAATACATAAAAGGACTCACTTGTTTTATCTCTTTCTCTTCCTCTTCCTCTGCATCAGCAGCAGATGACTTTATTATTACAAATGAATTATATAAATGGTAACGAACAGAAACTATTTGCAATGGAATGCGAAACAATATAGAATTGAAGCATATTGAATGGCCTAATGTACATCTAAGCAATATACAACATATTTCAGTGTCAACTAGCATAAAATAAATTATGATTGAAACCTTTAGCATATGCAGATGCATTGATTTCATTGCTGGCATCATGATCCAGATTGCACAGCATAAAGTCTGCAAAAGAACTAGAAACCTGCAATGTTTGCCTCAAGGACAACAAATTATCATTCTATTTGGGTAAACGTATTTGGCTTGAAATGAAAAGTAGAAAGGATTAGATGGTTCAACATTAACCTGCTGTGGTTGCTCACTCGGTTTACAAAAGGTAGCTCCTTATTTAGGTTTCCAACACATTGTTATCAGTATACAAAGGAACGTTAGTATTAGTTGCATGCTTCTCAATGGATACCATTATCACTGAGAACCGGAAGAAAAAAATCATTACGTCTCACTTGAATACGATGTCCTTTTGTTATTTCTGCTCATTTTTGGTATAGCAGAATCGGAGCAAATCTAACAAGGAAACTCCAGATAGCAGACCATAAAAACACCTAAATTTATAAGTAATCTTGAACGACGATCAAGCATCCGACAGTATGAACTTGAAAATGTGTTAATATTAAAATATCAGGATTGTGAAACAACACCCAATCATGCTCATCAATTTTAATTTTTTAAATGAGACATTTATATCTTACCTTATTAAAAAAAATTTGTGAACATTTGTGAAAAACAATTGTGTCACTGGGAGTATTGCATTTAATTGTGTTACACCGTGTATAGGCGGTGTACCCGTAACAGCTTTCTTTTGTAACACGATATAAGTCTAGAACATATAGCCTAGTTTTATAAAGATCATGTCAAAACGATTAGTATAAAATTGACTGTGAAGTCTTACCATTAAAATAAGGAAGAAGATCAAAAGAACATAGTTCATTCTTATTTTACTAATTTTAATTAGTATCTAGTGAAATAGTTAAATCCGAAATCAGGTTTTAAGATGAAATACTTTATATTAATTTTTTAGTTTAATATAGAATTATATATTTGTTTGAATTGTGGTATGTAGATGCCCCAAAATAGTGTCGCTTAGTACCGTGTTGGATATAAAGCTAACGGATATGTCACACCTGGTTTTCTAATATATATTCTTAATCTAATATTTCCTTGTTTATTTTTATTATTATTTTTGTTAAACCAGTAACGATTCTTGTAACCAGAAAAGGTGACAAGATGTGTACTATAGTCTTGATAAATACACAAGTGCCATGTTTAGCTATTGTACGTGTTGTAATATTTAAGTGATGTATTGCTTTAGTCTTGTGGTTTATGTCGTGTAATAATCTTCTATGTGTTATGTGCCTCTTGTTATGCAACGTATTTATATATATTATGTGCATTACTGTTTGTGTTATATGCTGAGGTAACATACATCAATTGCTACATTATCTCTTTCACATTATAATACGCGTGTTACAATGTGATTCCGCAACAAAATCTTACGCACGTAATATACTCTTTGTAAAGATCTTAGAATAAAATCGAAAGTAATAAGATAAACTATATATAACTATGGAAATAACATAAACTATATATTGCTTTGCAAACAATATAAACCGTCTGATGCAATGGAACCAATATAAAGATAAATATTTTGAAGTTTAACATACTTACTAATTAATGTTTGGTTCTTCTGAAGTCGAGCAATTAACATCAGGACATCTGAATTCCGCGAGTCTCAAATAATGTGAAATGAATGCCAGTAGCTATAATGATACAAACTGAATCCTCTCTGTCAACATCATTTGGTTATCGAAACACGAAGGTTTGCTGAAGTGTAAATCTGTCTGTTTTGTATACCCAGTGGTATATACTGAAGAAGGTAGGGCTACTTTATGAAATGACGGCTATTCCACTAGCGTGTTTACATCCGGATCTTTCCAAGAGGCACAAGAGGAAGATCTTGTTCGAGGAGATGCTACAACTGTCAGTGTGTCCTAACGATATAATTACAAATATGCAACAAAAATCAATCTAATTTGATCCATGCATACACGTACAATCTGCAAACAATCGGATTATTTTCAAATTCATAAACGGAAGAGAATTGTACACTAGTAGACAACCAGTTTGTTAATAGATCTTAAGAGGATAGTATTTACAGAATAGTACTTACAGAATAGTATTTACAGAATAGTCTTTACAGAATAGTACTTACAAAATAGTACTTACATAATAGTATTTACAGAATAGTATTTACAGAATAGTACTTACAGAATAGTCATTACAGAATAGTACTTACAGAATAGTATTTACATAATAATACTTACAGAATAGTACTTACAGAATAGTATTTACAGAATAGTATTAGTAGTTAAGTGGGATACCCTAGCGACAATGGGAATTAGCATTACAAACACCCCTGGGACAATCTGGCGACAAGGGAAAATTAACATGGAGAAAAATCGTGGGACAATCTGGCGACAAGGGAAAATTAACATGGAGAAAAATCGTGGGACAATCTGGCGACAAGGGGAATTGAACATGGAGAAAAAGTCTTGGGTCACTCTAGCCTCAAGGGAAATTGAACATGGGATTTTTTTTTTTTTATAATTTTTTAAAATTTAAATTTAAATTTAAATTTTAAAAAAAGGGGTAGACAATGGAAAGGCTATCTCTTTTCGAGAAATATGGCTGGCCCTGAAAAGGGCCTTTGGGTTTATGTTAATATTAATATTAACATAGATGGCATCTGTCACGTCTTCTTCTTCTTCTTCTTAAACTCCTTCTAACTGCCGGTCCATACACAAGTACCCTCTTGAGACATCCTTGTCTTTCTATGTAAACTCTCCTCATCCATTGACTAGTATCTGTCCTATCAACAACAGTCCACTTGGACCTGACATACATGAGCATGTCCGTCCTAAACATCATGGAAGACACAAGGGTGGATGACTCAACTGTGGTCCACATCTTGAAGCGACGAGAATAGGTGAATCAATGCAGTGAACTGCGCTTATTTATAGGTACAGGAAGGATTGAAACGGATTGAATTCATTCACCAATCCGAACACGCGTTACAAAATTCAGTCAGCTCGCATCCAATCCGAAGAGAGCAGTCTGTGACGTCACGTGGTCTATATAGATTCGATAGCGCTTGTGTGCAGTCAATCTATGCGACAGTGATTCAACATGACGGAAACTCAGAAAACGATCCATTGGGGTGCACCAGCAGGGGAGACTGCCCAAGGGAACACGGACTTACTTTCAGAAGAGGTGAATTGGGATTTTGTGGATTTTCTTACCTCGCAAGAATTTGTTCCGGAACCTTCGTTACCTTCTTCATTACCGCAAGTGGAGAATTTTAGACAGAGACAGAAAGAAGAATTGGAGAAATTTATGCAACGACAAAAGGAAGCGGAACAAGCTTTTCTCCTACAGCAACAGCAACAGCAACAAGAAGAGGTAAGAAAAAAACAACAGCAACAACAGCAAGAAGAAGTAGCAGCAAAGAAACAAGAGGGTGAAAATCAAACGGCTACGGTACTGTTGGACATTTTAGCGGAGTTAAGAAGTCTGAAACAAATGTATCAGACTTCTTTACCACGACCGAAGAGAATACGACCTTCCCGAGCTAAACACGCCAACCCTGTGACTAAGCCTGTCCTACCACCCCTAGTGATTTCAACCCAATCATCAGAAGTAGGCCTTGGCCGTGGCAAAGGCTTAAGGCAGTTAAAGTTGATTGGTTAAACTCACCCCTACACCAAAATAAAAAGGCCCTTTTCAGGGCCACCCACATTTCTCGAAAAGAAATACAATTTCAATTTGCCAATAACTCAAAAATAAACCCCACCCATTTTACCCTTATAGTACGTGTCTGTGTATGAGTGCGTGAGTGTAGCTTCTTATTTTAAAATCAAAACTCAAAGACACTTACCTTATATCATTCATGTATTCTTTTCTCCATTTTTTACAATCCAATTCACAATTCACAACACAACACTTTAATTAAAAGTTCATTGACTTCTTCTTTCTCCTTGTTTAGTCTCTCTGTTGTTTGAATTTCTTCACCGTTTTTTCCTCATTTTCTTCCCTTCTTCTTTTCTTCTCCTGTTTCTTTGCTTCTTTTAAATAGAATTGTCTTCTTTCTTCCTCTGAAGAATCCCTCTCTTCTTTCGAAGAATCCCTCTCTTCTTCCGAAGAATCCCTCTCTTCTGAAGAATCCTTCTTTTCTTCTGACTCCTCTTGTTTCTTTTTTGGGCAATCTGGAGACCAATGTCCTTTTTCTTTACAATAATAACAGCTATCTTGACTTTTGTCTTTTTTAGCCCCTGTTTTTTTTCTTTTTTGACGGTCTGGACACTCTGAAGACCAATGCCCTTTCTTCTGACAGATATAGCAAGTATCCTGACTCTTATCTCGAAAGGAAGGAGAGTAGTCCGTCGGCTGGTCTGAAGAGAATTTTCTAATGACCCCTCGCAAAGCTCTGACGAAACGTTCCATCTGGGTAGTCTCTTCCATCGTTCTCCTCGGTTTGAGAGTGAAATGAATAGTGAAAGGACAAGACACACACCCTTTTATATACGCTGGTTTGCCATGACTATAAATTAGTCTATGGTGTTTGAACTTGAGTCATTTGACGTTTTGCACTCAAGATGAAACGATCGTATTCATTCGAAAAGAAAGAAGAAGAAGAAAGTAAGAGGCAGAAACGTGATCTATCGCCTCGTACCAGGGCTGAAATCTTGGCACAAATTCATGCCAGTGATTTTGAAGAGGACATGAGTGAACCAGAATCCGAACCCTCTAAACCAAGTTCACCACCCTTAGTCAACCCTGAAAAGTACTATTCCATTCGAGAGACGGAAAAGCACTCCTCTAGAAAATTTAGAACCACGGCTTACACCTACACGGTGAAGTTTAAAGATTTCAAGGCCGACGTACCATTGGAGAAAGCAGAAGGGTTTATCACCGAGATGTGGGATTCTTTGCTCACCGCACTCAAGCGACAATGTCAACCCAAAGAAGACGATCGCTTGACACTATCCATAGATCACGACGGTTTGAAATCCCCTGTTTGGATCGAGTTTAGCAGACCCGCAGAACTAACCCCTTCCAAAATCATGGACAAGATTCAACACGTACAACAATCTAATGACCAGTTTGACATCACCGATGGTAAAGCCACACTGAAAATGGCCCACGTCTCTCTTCCTCAAGGGACAGGACGCAAAAAGATGTTATTGGTGGACAACCTTCGCAACACCAAAACAAGTCTCGTCCGAATTCAAAACCCTCAAGACCAGATGTGTTTAGCCCGTGCCAACGTGGTGGGACGAACCTATGCCAACAAGAACGACACGGTAGAATGGAAAAGAACCTGAAAAACTATTCAACGATCCGATCGAGCCAAACAACGAAATGAAGCAGAACTCCTGTTACAACAAGCCGGACTGTCCAAAGACACACCCTGTGGCATTCCTGAGATGCAAAAATTGCAAGATGCCCTAGCTCCACGCTACACCTTGAAAGTGCACCCTCAAGAAATGCGTGGAACTCTGTTGTTTCGAGGCCAAGATTTTAAGGACGGAAAATACATTCATGTCTATTATCACGATGAACATTTCGATACCATTACCAGTATCACTGGATTCCTGGGATACGGTTATTATTGTGAGAAATGTGACTATGGTTATAACAATCGAGAGCAACACAAACATTGTGGATGGAAATGCTCAGGATGTTTGGCCTCTCCACCCTGTCTGAGCGAAGAACCAGTGCCTTGTTCAACTTGTCTGCGCACGTTTGTCAGACTTACCTGTTACCAACAACATTTGAAGACGCAAGGTTCACAGCAGAAATGTGCTTGTCAACTCCTGAGATTGTGCCCTACGTGTGGACAAGGCATATGTACCAATACTGCCAAGGCACATGTATGTCGAGGAAAGAAAAAATGTCACATTTGTCACCACATCGTGGACTTGGAACACCAATGCCACGTGCAAAAATACCAACCTCCACCAGAGAAAGAGGACGGTCACAAGAAGAAAGGCAATTTCATCTTTTTCGATTTCGAATGCATGCAAGAGACCGGCATTCACATTCCTAATTTCTGCGTGGCTCATCGAGCGTGCGAGAAGTGCATTCAAGAACCTATCTTCAGTCATTGCCCTCACTGCAGCAAGATTCCCGGAGGGCGTGAAAAAATCTTTCGGGGACCAAACACGCTAGCCGATTTTGCCCAATGGGTCTTAGACCCCATCGACAAGACGTGGAGCCAAGAGGACATCGAACGTTACGGAGATTGTCATCGTCATGCCACGGTGATGGCTCACAATTTCTCCGGATACGATGGACAGTTTCTTTTGAGGTACTATACGGAGCATGGCACCGAACGTCCTAAAGTGATTTTGAACGGAGCCAAAATCATTTTCATGCAAGTAGGACAAGTGCAGTTTAAAGATTCGATGAGTTACTTGGCCATGCCTTTGAGCCGAATGCCTAAAACGTTTGGAATGACAGAAATGGCTAAAGGGTACTTTCCTTACTTTTTCAATACGGAAGCCAATCAACATGCCGTTCTACCCCATTTGCCTGAGGCTCACTATTACGACCCCGACAACATGCGTACCGAACAACGAGAAGCTTTCTACGCTTGGTACCAGGCTCACGGCTCGGACCCTTTCGACTTTCAGGAAGAAATGTTAAAGTATTGTCGTTCCGACGTGGACATTTTACGACGTTGCTGTGGAAAATTTCGAGAACTGTTCATGGAACACGGAGGGGTCGATCCTTTGAAAGAAGCTTGCACCATTGCCAAAGCGTGTTCCTTAGTGTACCGCCAACGATTCATGCCTGAAAACACCGTGGCTGTCATCAGTCCTCAAACGACCAACTATGTCAAGCGTCAATACTCGGTCAAAGCCCTACGTTGGTTACATTACTTGTACGACAAGGAAGACAAGTGGATTCAGCATGCCCGCAACGGAGGAGGCGAAAAGACCATCGGAACGTATTCGGTCGATAGCTGGGACTTAGAAAACCCCAAGATCGTGTACGAGTTTAACGGTTGCTTATTTCACGGATGTCCCGTCTGCTACCCTGACCGTGACACTAAAAATCAGTTTTTACAACGGACCATGGAAGACTTGTACCAGGACACTTGTCAGCGGCGCCTAAAGTTAGAACAGCAAGGATACCAAGTGGTGGAAATGTGGGAACACGAATACGATCACCGTATGAAAACCGATCCCGAGTTTAAACGCCTCGTGGAAAGTTACCAGTTCATGGACCCGCTGAACCCGAGGGATAGTTTGTACGGAGGAAGGACCAATGCCACCTGTTTGCTGTACCAAGCCGACGAAGAGAAAGGAGAAGAAATCAAATACTTGGACGTGTGTTCGCTGTATCCCTACGTGTGCAAATATTGTCGCTTTCCTGTAGGGCACCCGCAATTGCTGACGGAACACATCGACCTGAAAAACATTCGACAATACGAAGGCTTGATCAAGTGCAAAGTTTTGCCTCCCACGAACCTATACCATCCCGTCTTACCTCACCATTGTCAAGGCAAACTGATGTTTCCCTTGTGCCGTACTTGTGCCGAAACGTGTAACCAGGACCAACCTTGCCATCACAGCCAGGAAGAACGGGCCTTGACGAGAACCTGGGTTAGCGTGGAATTGTTCAAAGCGCTGGACATGGGATACCAACTGTTAGAAGTGTACGAAATTTGCCACTTTCCCAAGACACAACAGTACCACAAGGGTGACCCTACTCAGAAAGGCATTTTCGCCGACTACGTGGATGCCTTTTTGAAACTGAAACAAGAAGCCAGCGGCTATCCTTCCTGGTGTCACACTCCCGAAGACCAAATACAATTCAAAGAGAAATACTACGAACAAGAAGGCATCTCTTTAGACCACATCGAAAAAAACGAAGGCAGGCGATCGTTTGCCAAAGTGATGTTAAATTGCTTGTGGGGTAAAATGGCACAACGACCGTGTTTACCCAAGACGGAATATTTGTCAGAACCTTCCCGCTACTTCCAGATGATTCACGACAAAACCAAATACATGAAACACGTGGACGTCGTTCGCGAGGATTTAATCTTGGTCAATTACGAAGAAGATCTGGACTTTGTACAAGACGACCCTTTCGGAAATGTCATCATTGCGGCTTACGTGACAGCTCATGCTCGCTTAAAATTGTACGAAGCTTTAGAACTGTTAGAAGAACGCGTCCTGTACTTTGACACGGACAGTTGCATTTACATCCATCACCCGAGTCAACATCACCCTGACATCGAAGGAGACCGTTTAGGAGCCTGGACAGACGAGCATCCCGACGACAAGATTCTAAGTTTCGTCAGTGGTGGTCCCAAAAATTACGGCTACGAATACCGGGACAAACAAGGAGAAGTGCACACGACGTGCAAAGTGAAAGGACTGACTCTGAATCATCGTACCAGTCGTGTGGTCAACTTTGGGGTATTGAAAGAAGCCTTGCAATCGGGAGAGGATGGAAACTTTAAAGTGACCACTTATCAACCGAACAAGATTGTACGTTTACCCACTCACCACATCGTCAGTCGGCCCCTAGAAAAAGTCTATCAAATTGTGTACCAGAAGCGAGTGAGACTTCCCAATCACTTTACGTTGCCGTACGGTCACGTCGGTATTGGTCTGTATATGAAAAGGAACCCTAGGCAAGATCGATAGTTCATTGTTCATTGAAGTAACTTACCATGTCGTTGACGAAGAAGAAACCAGATTGGTTAGGAGTCAAATGTTGGACATCACCGAGACCAGGGTTTTGAGGCTTGGACACAAGAGGTGGTCCAGTATGCACGAGAGTTATTCAAGGAAAAAAGTTACTTTTCAACCTGTGTTAGTGACGGTGCCAGAAGAACCCGTCACCCAGGACAGGACTGTCGTGGACAGGCCTGAAAGACCCTTTCGGGAGGACACTTGTGTGACCTTACCCCCTACTATAGAACTGGTTAGAACTTTACCCAAAACATGTGGTTGTTGTACAGACACTTGTTTTTATTCCACGTTCATGGTTATCATGTGCCTTTTATTCTTGTACGTAAGCCTTTGGCTTTTATGTATTTTTGTCTTTCGTATTCATGTTTGAAAAAACATTCAATAAACGTGTTCTGAAAAAAGTATATAAACTCTTGTCTTGTTTGTTTTTCGTGTCACAAGTGACATTTCTCACACTATGGCTACCTCTGCTGTCTCTGCTCCCTCTTCCTCTACTGTCAAAGTCATCGACGAACACTTAGATCGTGCCAGTTGGGAGGCTTTGTATCTTCGCCATCCCTTTAACATGCTCATTGCTGGACCTAGCGGTTCTGGCAAAACCGAATTCGTCAAACGTTTGATCGAACATAAACATCATTTGATCGATCGACCACCTCAACGAATCGTGTGGTGTTACAAAGAGTGGCAATCGGCGTACAGCCTCTTGCGAGAAAGTCAAGGCGATTCCATCGTGTTTGTGGAAGGCATTCCTAAAGAAGACGACGGCATCGTCTCTGACACCCGTCAAACCCATTTGGTCATTTTTGACGACATGTTAGGAGAAGACGAAGAAGAAATTAAACTGTGGTTCACGCGCAAAGGGCATCACCGTAATGCCAGTGTCGTTTACATCACCCAAAATTTGTTTCAACAAAGTAAAGCCCATCGCACCATCAGTCTCAATGCGCATTACGTGGTCTTGTTTAAAAGCCCTCGAGATAAATCGCAAGTGCAAGTCTTAGCCAAACAGTTAGGAACGCCTTGGCTGACTCAGGCGTACGACGATGCCACTCAAACTCCACACGCCTATTTACTCGTCGATTTGAAACCTACGACTCCCGAGGATTTGCGATTTCGTACCCACTTGTTTCACCACTGGTGCCAAGACGGAGGGCCTGTCCTGTACACGTCTCCGTCCTCGACTTCATTTCACTCCACATAAAAAAAATCTATAAAAACCTCAGACCCTTTTTCGTCTGTCTCACTCTCAGTGTGAACATGACGTCCCTTCAGTCGCATCTTCCCGTCAAATTGATTCGTGCCTTGTATGGCATCAGTCGAGAAAAAGATCCACAAACACGAGCTCGTGTCTTAGAAGCTAGTCTCAAAGAAGTCTTACGATGGTTCACGGTGACGGCACGTCAATTACTCCAAGGAATCATTCAGATTCCTCATCAAACCAAACGCTTTTTTGATCGAAACAAAGTCGCTTTGGTCCAACTGGCCGATCCCCGCATCGACACTCAAACCAAAAAACAAATCATTTTGAAACCTGGAGGGAGCGGTACTCTAGGAGGGGTCATCATTCGCTCACTCTTAAGATGGGATCCTAATGCCCCCAAAGTTATACCCAAGACAAAAGTCCAACGAAGCCCCAAGAAGAAAAAGACCAGGTCCCCAAGGAGAACTTCTCCAGTGGCAGGACCCTCCTCTGACCAGACACCACCACCCCGGAAAAAGAAAAGAAGCCCCCAGAAAAAGAAAGAGAGAAAAAGTCCCCAGAAAAAGAAAAGTCCACAGAAAACTAGTCGCAAGAGAGGCACTTCGGCCAGGACGCAACTTTACACTCGCAAACCACGACCTGTAACGGCGGTGACTGCGTCTCCGGCAGCCTCACGTTTGTCCACTTCTCCGTTAATGACACCCAGAACTCAAGAGTACTTGGAGACGTTGATCACACCAAGAACTTCTCCGTTGATGACCCCCAAAAGAACTTCCCCAGTGGCAGGACCTTCCAATTTAGTGGCAGTGGCTGCTGCTCACAAAGTACCTTCTCCCAAAATCAAAGTTCAAGAAAGATCGGGCATGTTACAAAGTTTACTGGATTTGTCCAAGCAAGAACTGGCTCGATTTAGTCCGTTACGTACCCCTGCACGACGTGTCATGCCTGTCCTCAAACTAATACGACGTCAAGACAATCAGTGGCGACGCGTTCCAGTATAAAAAAGGCCTGTGACCAAGTCGGGTATCAGTGTTTTTTTGGTGCTCCTGAAGACTCAAAGATGTCACCCTCCAGAAAACCACAAGGAAAGAAAAGGAAAGGACTGCCACCACGTTTAGCCAAACATGGGGACATGTTATCTGTCCTGTCCAAAGCTTCTCCACCCCTCCAAACAGACATGGACATGAGAAAGACCATGCTCAAGAAAAACGAATTACCCATCGTTTACGACAACGAGTCTTTTAGCAAGTTATTTCGTGCCCCGGTAGAACTGAACCAAGGACTGAATTTGATGTTCGTGTATTCCGATGTGGTGGAGTACAACGTGGTGGGACACACCTCCGTACCGTTACTGCGTGTCATTCCTTTCAAAGTAGATTCTGTCACGAACGCTGACGAGGAAGGTGGAAACACTTACCACGTCCACCGCGAATTTGTCCATCCTCACTATTTGCCTGTCAGTAAGTCGTATTTGGACACGGTCAACATTGCTATAAAAGGAGATCTGGGACAAAATATTCCATTCACCAAAGGAAAAGTCACGGTGAAACTCCATTTTCGAAAACGGTTCTCTCACGACTCGTAAGTAAGTCATGTATCCAGTGTACCGAGGGGTTGCTCGACAGCGAGGACACGACTTAGGAGACATGTTAAAATCGGCCTTTCGTTCGGTGGCCCCAGTGTTGAAACCGATGGTGACACGAGGATTGCACGCCTTGAAAGATGCGGCACTGACGCAAGGCAAAGAATTTCTCCAAAATGTCATCATCGACAAACAAAACCCTAAAGAAGCCTTCATGAGGGCAGGCAAAAATGTCTTGCTGCAAACGGGCAAAGACATTTTGGGTCACCGAGAGACACCTATAAATGCCCTGCACGCTACCGAGTCAGGCATTCAGCAAGGACAAGGCAGAAAGAGACGACGAAGAAAACACCCTTTCACCAGACTTCAAGCGAGAAAGGCCAAGAAAAGAAGAACCGTTCGAGACTTAGACGTTTTCGATTATTGAGAAAAGAGACAAAAAAAAAATGATGCACCGAGAATCTTGCGCTTGTTCCAAGACGGAACTGGACCTGTTTGCCATGCCCCCCACGATGATGACGATGCAACAATCCCAGTGGGTGGAATTTCACCCCGTCTCCTCATTGACCGATTCCGCTCCCATCGAGTTTGAAATCAAAGGACAGCCCGAAGATTACATCGATCTGAATAGCAGTTACTTGTACCTGAAAGTCAAAATTCTAGATAAGACTGGAGGTGCTATAGACGATGAAGCAGTAGCTCCCGTCAACAATTTCATGCATTCCTTGTTCAGTGGAGTGGACTTGTACTTGAATAACAAACTGGTCAGAAGCAGCATGGATACTTACCCTTATCGTGCCTACCTGGAAAATCTCTTGACGTACGGAATAGATGCCAAGAACACTCATCTCAATGCCTGTGTGGGATGGGAAGCTGACGAACCTACCAAGTTTGAAATATTGGAAACTGATGAAAAGAAAGACAACAATGATGGATTTGTAGAACGAAGTAAGAGAATCACGGGAGCCGACACAAGTTTAGAACTGATGGATCGTTTGCATTTGGACATGTGGTTGCAAGAAAAGTATTTGCTGAACGGGGTGGATGTCCGCCTGAGACTGAATCGTAGCAGTGCCGCTTTCCATTTGATGGCTGATAGTGACGGTTACAAAACCAAAATCCTAGAAGCCAGACTCTACGTACGCCGTGTGGAAGTGTTACCTAAAGTGGGAAACGACATCAGTCAGACGTTGAGCAGAACGACCGCCAAGTATCCCATACGACGCGTGGAAGTGAAAACCTTCACCATTCCCAAGGGACAGCGATCCATGATCGAAGATCATCTGTTCCAAGGACAGTTACCCAAACGTTTGATCGTTGGTATCGTCGAGAATACAGCCTTCAACGGAGCTGCCGAAAAAAATCCTTTCTACTTTCAACACTTTGGCGTGTCCAAAATCGAAGTCAGTCGCGATGGCAAGACCTTGTGTAGCCGACCTTTCGAACCTGACTTTACCAAGAAGAATTACTTGAGATCGTACTTGTCCCTGTACGAAGCCACCGGACAGTTAGGAACCAATACCAGTCACGGTATTACGTACGAGGATTATGCAGGAGGCTACGCTTTGTGGGCTTTCGATTTCACTCCAGACCAAGGCAGCGACGAGGGACATTTCCACCCTATAAAATCCGGCCAGATTCGTGTGGAAATTCAGTTTAAAGACCGAGACCCTGATGAAACGGTGAACGTCATCCTGTATGCAGAATTCGATAATACCATAGAAATCAACAGTTTGAGAGAAGTCATCCTAGATTACTAGAAACCATGGAAGACTGTTATCCCTGTTTACCTAGTGGAGAAACTTTTAGTGTTGGATTATTGTTAAAAAATGTTAGAGTTGTTGTTGTTTAGTGTTAAGTGATTTTTGAATAAAAAATGTTGTGTTTTGAAAAAATTGTTTGATGATTTATTGTTGGATTATTGTTAAAAATGTTAGAGTTGTTGTTTAGTGTTAAGTGATTTTTGAATAAAAAATGTTGTGTTTTGAAAAAATGCCTTTGTCTTTTGTTTAGCTATAAGAATGTTGGATTGATGCTCTTTCATTTCTTACTATCCCTCTCATGACACTCACTAAACGTTGCGACTCAAAAACCGTGTGGGGGATGTTTTCCTTCACGTCCGCGCTTTGACTTTAAGAACCGGGTTGTTTCCAGTCTAACCATCCATTGTCGACTCATCCTCCTACGAAGATGTGCTCCAAACTAGCTAAGCTCAACGAAGCCTACGTGACACAGTCTGATACCGAAGCCAGAAGAAATAGAGAATGTGAGAATGTTAAAAATCACAGATGACCTGATAGAAGAGCTCTTCAGAGAAGAAATGAACAGGGAAAAAGAAGAATGGACAGAGAAGTACAGACTTCAGAGACAGCAGCAACAGCAGCAACAACAACAACAGCAGCAGCAACCTGAAGCTGACAGAGGCTTTGTCGATTGTCGTATCGACACCAAAGAGTTCTTCTTCTCTTTTCGAAGAAGCAGACCTATCGCCAGAAAGTCTATCCTCAGATAGTTTTGGTTTTATTATATGAAATGAGAAAGTAGGGGATGTTTTCCTTCACGTACGCGCGTTATTGGGTCATGATCTAGGTAAGATCCATTTTATGTTTTAGGGGGATGTTTTCCTTCACGTTCGCGCTTTTCGTATAAGAACCCACAGTATTCGTTGTTCAAACCATTCTGCAAAGAATACAAAGAAGATGGCGTCAAACCAAATGGACAAAATAAAAACCTTGCAAGACGTTTTAGACAACTTAGGAATAATGGAACAGATGTTAATAAGACTGGTTGAAGACCATTATTCCTATAGTCCCCATCGTGTAAAGATGGAAATTAACAATTTAAGAAAAGCAAAGGACAAGATTAGCGGTGTCATGAAAGAGATCAAGGAGGAGAAGGAGGATGAAGAGGAAAGAATAAGAATACGCAATTGGAACGAAAAAATTGAAAAAGAAGAAGAAAATGAAAAGAAGAAGAAAGAGGAGGAAGAGAAGAAAGAAGAGGAGAAGAAAAAAAAGAAAGAGAAGAAGAGTGTAGGAGATAAAATAAGAACTTGGTGGAGGAAAAGAAGAAATTAGAAGAAAACCCAAAGGCCCTTTTCAGGGCCAGCCATATTTCTCGAAAAGAGATAGTCTTTCCATTGCCTACCCCTTTTTTAAAAAAATTTTTTTAAAAAAAATCCCATGTTAAATTCCCCTTGTCCGTAGAGTGGCCCACGATTTATTGCCATGTTAAATTCCCCTTGTCCGTAGAGTGGCCCACGATTTTTCGCCATGTTAAATTTCCATTGTCCGTAGAGTGGCCCAGGGGTGTTTTTAATGCTAATTCCCATTGTCCGTAGGGTGGCCCTATTCACTACTGTCGTTTGGTCTAAACAACCGATCGATATCAACTTGCTTAAATATTATTCTGTAAATACTGTTCTGTAAGTACAATTCTGTAAGTACTATTCTGTAAGTACTGTTCTGTAAATACTAGTAGTTAAGTGGGATACCCTAGCGACAATGGGAATTAGCATTACAAACACCCCTGGGACACTCTGGCGACAAGGGAAAATTAACATGGAGAAAAATCGTGGGACAATCTGGCGACAAGGGAAAATTAACATGGAGAAAAATCGTGGGACAATCTGGCGACAAGGGGAATTGAACATGGAGAAAAAGTCTTGGGTCACTCTAGCCTCAAGGGAAATTGAACATGGGATTTTTTTTTTTTTTTTTTTGTTTTTAAAAAAGGGGTAGACAATGGAAAGGCCATCTCTTTTCGAGAAATATGGCTGGCCCTGAAAAGGGCCTTTGGGTTTCTTCTTCTTCTTCTTCTAACTCCTTAACTTCTTCCACCAAGTCCTCACTTTTTCCATTATTCCTTTCTTCTTCTTTTTCTCCTCTGACATCCAGTCTGGATGGCCCAAGGCTCTAAACTTTTCCTGGACTTTGATCCAATTCTCATTCATCCTCTCAAACTCTGTCTGTTTCTTTTTGCTTTCCACATCTTTTCTTTCTTCCCTCCATTTCACTTTAATCTTCTCTACTTCTTCCTCCATTACTTTTCTCATCAGATCTTCCCCTTTCTTCACCTTTTCCAATCCCCATTTTACATTTCTCCACTCTGTCCAGTACAATATTTTTTCTAGGAAGCACCGGACTTGGATGACATGATCCAGTGCTTCCTTCAAACTTCCCACTCTGAAGTAAGGTGGGTTAATGAAGCTTCTTGACTTACTGACTTCTTCTTCAATCATCCCTGCTATGATATCTCTTGCTGTCTTTAGGCCTTGAACTTGACTCGTTACAAAGTCTTTCATATCTCCATGCCTCCATTCCTCTTCTATTCTTCCTAAAACATATTCTACATCCATTATCCAGAAATAGATGTCTCTCAATAAATTAAATAGAACTGATACTTGAGTCATTTTTGTCTCAGTTATTCCTTAGAATGGTTCCAACATCAAACTTTGTGGGTTCTTATAGTGAAAGCGTGGACGTGATGGAAAACATCCCCTAAAAAACATAAAATTGATCTTACCTAGATCATGACCAAACAACGCGCGGACGTGAAGGAAAACATCCCCTACTTTCTCATTTCATATAATAAAACCAAAACTATACTCTACACATACGCTAAGAAACAATAAACAAACCCATAATCTACTATTTACACAAACTTACGTGAGCAGTTACAAACACAAACACAAACACAAACACACAAAATAAACAATAAAGAAACCCATAATCTACTATTCACACAACCATACCTTAGCTCTTACAAACACCATGACACAAACACATACCCTCACATTTTTTCAAAAAGAGTTAGTGTTTATATTCACACTACTCTACCTACACACACTGGCAAATCGATCGTTATTTCTTTTCTAGAGTATTGGGTAGCCCTGAAAAGGGCTGTTTTTTTTTTTGGAACTTCATGGTCACCTGGTTAATGGTGACACCTTCCAGGCCTGGCGCCACATACACATCTTGTCCCCCAGTTACTTTTTACCTTTTTGGGGGAGAGAGCAGAGGCAGGATATGTGGCTTCAGAATCCCAATTTTCGGTTTCTGGGATTCTGAAATTTTTTCTTCTTCTCTCCTTTTCCTCCTCCTCTTCTTTGTATCTTCTCTCCTCCTCTTTGTATCTTCTTTCATCTTCTTCTTTATATCTTCTCTCCTCCTCTTCTTTATTTCTTCTTTCCTCCTCCTCTCTCATCCTTCCGTCTTCCACAATGGCTTCCGCGGCCAGTTCATTCAACAGGCGCCTGGCATATTCCAGATGCACATGAAGTTCCAACAGTTTAGACAGTCTCGTGTTCATTTTTGGTGTTGATCAATCAACAAGGGTAGCTAGACTGCCCAGCGAGTTTCAATTTATAGTGAAAGCGCGGACGTGATGGAAAACATCCCCTAAAAACATAAAATTGATCTTACCTAGATCATAACCAAAAAACAACAACGCGCGGACCTAAAAGAAACACATTTTTTTTATAAATGACTTCAATAGACTATCCACATACGCAAAGCAATCCAATCTAACCCCAAATTTACACCTCAAACACCAAAAAAAAGACATCATTTTAATCTACTATCCATACCAACTTACTTAACCACTTACAAACACAAACACACAAACACATACCCTCACATTTTTTTAAAAAAGAGTTAGTGTTTATATTCACACTACTCTACCTACACACATTGGCAAATGGATTGTTATTTCTTTTCTAGAGTATTGGGTAGCCCTGAAAAGGGCTGTTTTTTTGTTTGCTATGGCATTCTTTTTTAGTTTCTAAGAATGCGATGTCCTCTGAGGATAGACTTTCTGGCGATTGGTCTGCTTCTTCGGAAAGAGAAGAAGAATTCTTTGGTGTCGATACGACAATCGACAAAGCCTCTGTCAGCTTCAGGTTGCTGCTGTTGCTGCTGTTGTTGCTGCTGTTGCTGCTGTCTCTGAAGTCTGTACTTCTCTGTCCATTCTTCTTTCTCCCTGTTCATTTCTTCTCTGAAGAGCTCTTCTATCAGGTCTTCAGTGATTTTTAACATTCTCACATTCTCTATTTCTTCTGGCTTCGGTATCAGACTGTGTCTGACCCTATGCAGATTCACGTAGGCTTCGTTGAGCTTAGCTAGTTTGGAGCACATCTTCTTAGGAGGATGAGTCGACAATGGATGGCTAGACTGGGAACAACCCGGTTCTTAAAGTTAAAGCGCGGACGTGAAGGAAAACATCCCCCACACGGTTTTCGAGCCGCAACGTTCATGAGAGGGATAGTAAGAAATGAAAGAGCATCAATCCAACATTCTTATAGCTAAACAAACCACAAAGGCATTTTTTCTAAACACAACATTTTTTATTCAAAAATCACTTAACACTAAGCAACAACAACATTTTTAACAATAATCCAACACTATAACATCAAACAATTTTTTTCAAATGACAAACATTTTTCTTCAATTACTAATTACTTTAAACAAGGCTGACAACGTTGTGAATGAAATTGTGATTTCCACTGTTGGAAATCATTAGGCCATTGATGGACACTACGTTTCCTAGCTTGAGACAAAAGATAAGCATAATGGTCACAAAACCATCGATCTACTTTCACATCGTTTCTAGCAGAAGAACGAGGATCAAAATGAGTCACTAAATGTTCTAAGGAATAGCCCAGGCTGCGATGATGCAGAAAATACACACAGTACTGTCCACACACCAAGGAATCTGTGCCTTGTAATTTCACATTATTGAATCGGGTGGTTTGAGCATTTCTTCTCATAAAGTCGATGATATCGTCTTCCAAAGGGGGCAATCCGTACGAATCGAAATATTCCACACATCCTTCTTGAGGAAAGTAGACGGCTACCCAGTGGGTTCCTGGGAGATGACTGTCGTCCGTGTTGATCACGTAAGCTTGATGGTCTTTAGGTTTGCGATGAGGGAGTTCATCTTTAGCACAGACGACAGGATTCCAAGAAGCTGTATACGAACTGTGGTTCAAAAGGTAATAAAGTTCCCAGGTATCCATTGTTTTGTGTGGTTTTTTTCTTCACAGGTAATAATAAGTCGTCAATTCGATCCTGACTTTTTGCTTGAAAATGTCTGACGAATAAACGGTTATTCGTTCTGTTTCCTCACTCTGATTCAGGAGAGCTTCGATACGATGGATCTCTTGAGTGGTTAATGGTGGACAAGAATGTTCACGCAAGTCTTTATACCACTGGTGCAACACGTCTTTGTTCGAGATGAGACTCCAAGCTTCGTCCAGATACTCGTCCAATTTTTCTTCTTGACTTAACATCAGGCATTTATCGTGTTGAATTTGACTGGGATGATCGTTTTGACATCCATAGCAATTTTTCTTGATCAATTCCGTCATTTTGTCGACCAAGTGTTTGGCAAAACAGGAGACTAAATGGGCTTCTTGTTCTGGCCATCTCGACTTCATTATGATATCTTCTTCGTCTTTGTCTTGGGATTCTCCTTCCACGGTCTCCTCACATTTCATGTCCAAAGTTTCTCCACTTTGTAAAGAGGGATAACAGTCTTCCATGGTTTCTAGTAATCTAGAATGACTTCTCTCAAACTGTTGATTTCTATGGTATTATCGAATTCTGCATACAGGATGACGTTCACCGTGTCTGGTAGACCACTCGCAAACTGAAGTTCCACACGAATCTGGCCGGATTTTATAGGGTGGAAATGTCCCTCGTCGCTGCCCTGGTCAGGAGTGAAATCGAAAGCCCACAAAGCATAGCCATCTGCATAATCTTCGTACGTAATGCCGTGACTGGTGTTAGTTCCTAACTGTCCGGTGGCTTCGTACAGGGACAAGTACGATCTCAAGTAATTCGACTTAGTCTTATCGGCGACATTAAAGACAGGTTCGAAAGGTCGGGTACACAAGGTCTTGCCGTCGCGACTGACTTCGATCTTGGACACTTTGTAATGTTGAAACTCAAAAGGATTTTCGTCATAGACACCATTGAAAGCTGAATTCTTGACGATACCAACAATCAAACGTTTGGGTAACTGTCCTTGGAACAGATGATCTTCGATCTTGGATCGGAGTCCAGAGGCAATGGTGAACGTTTTCACTTCCACGCGTCGTATGGGATACTTGGCGGTCGTTCTGCTCAACGTCTGACTGATGTCGTTACCTACTTTAGGTAACACTTCTACGCGACGCACGTAGAGTCTGGCTTCTTGGATGATGGTTTTGTAAGTGGAACCATCAGCAGCCATCAAATGAAAAGCGGCACTGCTACGATTCAGTCTCAGGCGGACATCCACTCCGTTCAGCAAATACTTTTCTTGTAACCACATGTCTAGATGCAAGTGATCCATCAGTTCTAAAACACGACTTTTAGCAATTTTTTTTCGTCGTTCTACAAATCCCGACAGATTTTGAGCATCCCCAGCAACTGTAATGCTGTTGAACCTAGTCGCTTGGTCAGGTTTCCATACCACGCAAGCATCCAGATGAGTGTTCTTGGCTTCTTTTCCGTACGTCAAGAGATTTTCCAGGTAGGCTCGATAAGGGTAAGTATCCATGCTGCTGCTGACCAGTTTGTTATTCAAGTACAAGTCCACTTCGCTAAACAAGGAATGCATGAAATTGTTGACGGGAGCTACTACATCATCATCGGCTAGGTCATCGTTGGGTGGTTCGATCACTTTCACTTTTAAGTATAGGTAACTGCTATTCAGATCGATGTAATCTTCGGGCTGTCCTTTGATTTCAAACTCGATGGGAGCAGAATCGGTCAATGAGGAGATGGGATTAAATTCCACCCACTGGGATTCTTGCATGGTCATCATGGTGGGGGGCATGGCAAACATATCCAGTTCCGTCTTGGAACAAGCGCAAGATTCTCGGTGCATCATTTTTTTTCCTCTTTCTCAATAATCGAAAACGTCTAAGTCTCGAACGGTTTTTCTTTTCTTGGCCTTTCTAGCTTGAAGTCTGGTGAAAGGGTGTTTTCTTCGTCGTCTCTTTCTGCCTTGTCCTTGCTGAATGCCTGACTCGGTAGCGTGCAGGGCATTTATAGGTGTGTCTCGTCGGCCCAAAATGTCTTTGCCCGTTTGCAGCAAGACATTTTTGCCTGCCCTCATGAAGGCTTCTTTAGGGTTTTGTTTGTCGATGATGACATTTTGGAGAAATTCTTTGCCTTGCGTCAGTGCTGCATCTTTCAAGGTGTGCAATCCGCGTGTCACCATCGGTTTCAACACCGGGGCCACCGAACGAAAGGCCGATTTTAACATGTCTCCTAAACCGTGTCCTCGCTGTCGTGCCACCCCTCGGTACACTGGATACATGACTTGCTTACGAGTCGTGAGAGAACCGTTTTCGAAAATGGAGTTTCACCGTGACTTTTCCTTTGGTGAATGGAATATCTTGTCCCAGATCTCCTTTTATAGTAATGTTGACCGTGTCCAAATACGACTTGCTGACCGGCAAATAGTGAGGATGGACAAATTCGCGGTGGACGTGGTAAGTGTTTCCACCTTCCTCGTCAGCGTTTGCGGCAGAATCCACTTTGAAAGGAATGACACGCAGTAACGGCACGGAGGTGTGTCCCACCACGTTGTATTCCACCACATCGGAATACACGAACATCAAATTCAGTCCTTGGTTCAGTTCTACCGGGGTACGAAAATACTGGCCAAAAGACTCGTTGCTGTAAATGACGGTTTTTTGGGCTAGTGTTTGTTCTGTTTTCTTCCTCATCTTTATGTCACCACCCAACATGTCAAACAATTCATCATTAAAATAGAAACCCATGATTTTTTCCCCCTCAGGAAATTTGATCAGGAAGCGACGAGCTGTTTTGTGGTATTCCAGGGTGACAGTTTTGTTCCTGGTATTCTTAAAAGCTTCCCCAAACACGCCATTAAACTTGGTGGCTATGGTGTTGATCAAATGTTGACCACTAAAATAATAACCTGGGGGAATGAACAACTGATAGTCGGTCCACTTTGGATTGTCTTTGTTAGGGTTTTTATGCTTATATTTACTATTGTCATCCATCCACTTTTGCAGTTGTTCGTCATAAACTTCCACATCAAATTTATTTTGATTGGGAAGGACATTGAGGACTTGGGTCGGGTGAATCATTTCGACTAAAGCCACTTCCCAATGGGCTTCGTGATCTAAGGGGATGGCTTGAGGTAATTTGGCCGTGTAACAGCACAACGTGTTGTGGGGAAACACCTCCATGGAACTGTCACTGGGTAAGGTTAAGTAAAATTGGTTTTGGTGACTCATAATTCCAGAGTTCTGTGGCTGTCCGAGGGGTTAGTGGATGTCAGAGGCGTGTCTCCGCCCAAAATGGGGTTCTGGTTCTGGTTGTGGTTGTTGGTGGCACTGGACACAACGTTCCCGTTCGAGGAGAATTTCAGGGAGGGATTGGGAAGCAGGTAACCGATGCAACTGCTCAATAAAATGGTCCACAATTGTTTGTCTCCTTGTTGCAAACTCAAATTGGCGATGGCTGCCCCGATGACACAATACACCACGAAGATTTGGCAGAAAAAGACGATTTGCGTTTTAGGCACACGTTCTCCACACCACACCCACAAGGGTTGTTTTTGTAAATCTTGCACAGAAGAACTAGGGGAAGAAGGAGTGGTCGACGTAGCTGCGTCTGCTGTGTGAAAGGGCATGATGGTCACTTCTTCTTTTTATAGTCGATGACTTGCGAAGCGTCGATCCAAGAATCGAAACTGGGTGGATATCCTTTCCAACGTACTTTGACTTCTTTGACACGTCGTTTACCCACTTTACGGGTTCTGCGTTCGAGAATGCTTTCGATGTCGTACACGTCGTCTTCTTTTTTGGTGACACGTTGTAACTCGGGCAAATACAACGTTCCTTTGAGTACTTCTCCATTCATGTCTTCCAATTTATAGACGGCAGGATGACGGCCATGCACTCGTCCAGTGACGCGAAACAATTCGGTCGTCCAGTTAGGTAAGTAACCTTTGTCGAAAGTGCGTTTGGTTTTGCCAATGCGCACCCAATCTCCTACGGTCAACTCACCACTTTTCTTGGGGACAGCCCTCGTCGGGGACGTACCAAACAGGCGCTCAAACACCAGCACTTCGTTGTCGGGAGTCACGTCTTGCGGGGCACGTCCGATGCTTCGATGGTAAGATTGGTTGTACGCTTGCACCAGGTGCGGTAAGATGTCGATGTACTTCAGAGTGTGGTGATGCGTAAAATATTTCCACATGCGTTCTTTCAAAGTGCGTTGAAAACGTTCCACGATGCTGGCTTTGGTTTCGGGATTCTCGGTGGTAAAAAAATGAATGTCACGTTTCTTTAATTCTTTTTGGAAAGCTTGGTTCAGAAATTCGGTGCCTTTGTCCGTTTGCCATCGAAGAGGGTGACGACCGCTTTGTTTCAACACCCGTTGCAGGGCTCGCACTAACTCGCTGCTGGATTTGGAAGTCAAGGGCACGACCCAGGCAAATTTGGAAAAGACATCGATGACACAAAACAAATATTTGTAGCCACGATTGTAGCTGGCCAAATGAGAGACATCGGCTAAATCGGCTTGCCATTGATGATCGATGCCTTCCACTCGGGTGCGACTTCTGGCAAACTTGCGTCGAATGGGTTTGTGCAAAGTGTAGGTAGCTTGTTCTTGTAACCATCGTTGCACTTGAGGTAAACGGAGACTTTTCAGTCGCGTTTTGGCAGCACGATACAATTTTTGAACTCCTGCGTAACCTGCAGGATGGGAGGAATCGTAGTAAATGCTAGCTAAGACTTTTTCCATTTTTTTGTGTTGGTGTGTTAATAAGGTACCCACTCTTGGAAGAGGCTACTCTTTTTCTCTTGGGGTATTGTCTTGGATTGCAAGGCTTTGCGTGTGCGGCCAGCAATAGGTGTCGAAGAGGAGGAGGATGTCTGAGCGGGGGATATCGGTTCTTGTTTCACTTCTGTCTTCACTTCTGTCTTCACCTTCTTTTTCTCTTGTGAGGAAGAAGGGGTGGCCATCATCTTTTTAATCCATCCAATTCTGGAGGTAGGTGGTGTTGTTAACTTGCGTACTTTTTCTGGTGGAGTTTGAAACCCTTCTTCTTCTTCTTTTCCTTTTTCTGTCTTGGTCACGGGTACTGGTGGTACTGGTACTGGTACTGGTACTGGTGATGGTGCTGGACTTTTCATCAAGGTCTTAAAATCTTTCAAAGTGGGTAGAGCTGTTTCGTCTAAAGCTTTCTGGTGAAAGAGTTGCAGTCGTTGCAAGAGTTGACCGTACTTTTGCGATTTTTCTGTTTCGGACAAATCTTGGCGATCCATCAAGGATTGCAATTCGTGTTGTAACTGGGACATCTCGCTCAAATTGGGATTGGGAGGTAAATGCGGGGTGCGTTGTTCTTGCCACCGATGGTATTCCATCCATCGTTTGTAAGGCACTAAAGCTAGTTTTCGTCCTTCCATGGGGTTGTCAGGGGTCGATTCTGAGATCTTGGGACTTCCGAGGGCCTTTTTATCTTGCTCCCACCAGTCCTCCCAACATGGTTCCCAAGACTCCTTTCAGTATGGGGCCTAACAAGAGAGGTAAAATGCCTCCACGTTGGACCAACATCTTCTTTTTTTGACGAATGGGAATTTTCTTTTGAACCATTTTCCGAAGAACGTGACGATGTTTGCCTAAGCATTGTTTCTGGTGTTTGGACAAAGGGATCGTGCCTTTCAAGACGTTCAAACAACATTCGCACACGGTATCGATGACCTCTTTGGAGGCCGTTTGAATGAGTTTTTTTCGTAGGGGTGGAGACGCTTTGGACAGGACAGATAACAGGTCCCCATGTTTGGCTAAACGTGGTGGCAGTCCTTTCCTTTTCTTTCCTTGGGGTTTTCTGGAGGGTGACATCTTTGAGTCTTTAGGAGCACCTAAAAACACTGATATCCTACTCGGTCACAGGCCTTTTTTATACTGGAACGCGTCGCCATTGATTGTCTTTACGTCGTATCAGTTTGAGGACAGGCATGACACGTCGTGCAGGGGTACGTAACGGACTAAATCGAGCCAGTTCTTGCTTGGACAAATCCAGTAAACTTTGTAACATGCCCGATCTTTCATGGACTTTGATTTTGGGAGAAGGTACTTTGTGAGCAGCAGCCACTGCCGCTAAATTGGAAGGTCCTGCCACTGGGGAAGTTCTTTTGGGGGTCATCAACGGAGAAGTTCTTGGTGTAATCAACGTCTCCAAGTACTCTTCAGTTCCTGGTGACATCAACGGAGAAGTGGACAAACGTGAGGCTGCCGGAGACGCTGTGGCAGGTCGTGGCTTGCGAGTGTAAGGTTGCGTCCTGGCCGAAGTGCCTCTCTTGCGACTAGTTTTCTTCTTCTTCTGTGGACTTTTCTTTTTCTGGGGACTTTTTTTCTGTTTCTTTTTCTGGGGGCTTCTTTTCTTTTTCCGGGGTGATGGTGGTGGTGTCTGGTAAGAGGAGGGTCCTGCCACTGGAGAAGTTATTCTTCTTGGGGACTTGGTCTTTTTCTTTTTCTTCTTGGGGCTTCGTTGGACTTTTGTCTTGGGGATAACTTTGGGGGCATTAGGATCCCATCTTAAGAGTGAGCGAATGATGACCCCTCCTAGAGTACCGCTCCCTCCAGGTTTCAAAATGATTTGTTTTTTGGTTTGAGTGTCGATGCGGGGATCGGCCAGTTGGACCAAAGCGACTTTGTTTCGATCGAAAAAGCGTTGGGTTTGATGAGGAATCTGAATGATTCCTTGGAGTAATTGACGTGCCGTCACCGTGAACCATCGTAAGACTTCTTTGAGACTAGCTTCTAAGACACGGGCTCGTGTTTGTGGATCTTTTTCTCGACTGATGCCATACAAGGCACGAATCAATTTGACGGGAAGATGCGACTGAAGGGACGTCATGTTCACACTGTGTGAGACAGACGAAAAAGGGTCTGAGGTTTTTATAGATTTTTTTCATGGGAGGAGTGAAATGAAGTCGAGGACGGAGACGTGTACAGGACAGGCCCTCCGTCTTGGCACCAGTGGTGAAACAAGTGGGTACGAAATCGCAAATCCTCGGGGGTCGTAGGTTTCAAATCGACGAGTAAATAGGCGTGTGGCGTTTGAGTGGCATCGTCGTACGCCTGAGTCAGCCAAGGCGTTCCTAACTGTTTGGCTAAAACTTGCACTTGCGATTTATCTCGAGGGCTTTTAAACAAGACCACGTAATGCGCATTGAGACTGATGGTGCGATGGGCTTTACTTTGTTGAAACAAATTTTGGGTGATGTAAATGACACTGGCATTACGGTGATGCCCTTTGCGCGTGAACCACAGTTTAATTTCTTCTTCGTCTTCTCCTAACATGTCGTCGAAAATGACCAAATGGGTTAGACGGGAGTCAGAGACGATGCCATCGTCTTCTTTAGGAATGCCTTCCACAAACACGATGGAATCGCCTTGACTTTCTCGCAAGAGGTTGTACGCCGATTGCCACTCTTTGTAACACCACACGATCCGTTGAGGGGGCCGATCGATCAAATGATGTTTATGTTCGATCAAACGTTTGACGAATTCGGTTTTGCCTGAACCGCTAGGTCCAGCAATGAGCATGTTAAAGGGATGGCGAAGATACAAAGCCTCCCAACTGGCACGATCTAAGTGTTCGTCGATGACTTTGACAGTAGAGGAAGAGGGAGCAGAGACAGCAGAGGTAGCCATGGTGTGAGAAATGTCACTTGTGACACGAAAAAACAAACAAGACAAGAGTTTATATACTTTTTCAGAACACGTTTATTGAATGTTTCAAATATGAACACGAAAGACAAAAATACATACAACCCAAATAGTGATGTACAGGAATATAAAACACAGCAAAGCGATCAAAGTGGAATATAAACAAGTGTCTGTACAACATGTTTTGGTTAACCAAGATGTCCTAGGGACAGTGTGTAATGTTCTTACAGTCTCTACATGAGGTATTGTCACACAAGTGTCCTCCCGGAATGACCTTTCAGGCATGTCCATGACAGTCCTGTCCTGAAGCGAGTGGTTGTTCTCGGTGACGGGTTCTTCTGGCACCGTCACTAACACGGGTTGAAAAGTAACTTTTTTCCTTGAACAACTCTTGTGCATACTGGGCCACTTCTTGGGTCCAAGCCTCAAAACCCCCCTTTTTCCAATCACGAACATCTGTCCAATGAGGGTGTAAGTCACAAGCTACACACACATCGTCATACACGTCTTGGGTTGCTAAAAGTTGACGAATCTTTTTTTCCTGTTGAGGTCGAGAAGTATCCAGATGAAAACGCAAGGCTTTGAACAAAAGGAGTTTTTCGTGACCATTTAAGGCCATGGAGGTGGTAAGTACTGATCGTAAAGAGTCCACAAAGAATCGGCTGGTAAACGAAATCCCAAAAAACAAGTCACTAAGACACACACCACTTGTCGTCCAAAATTGAATGGATATAGTTCTTGTAATAATTGATGGTAATGATCCACGGTTTGAATATGGTCATTGAGTTCCTTCCACGGAATCTGTTGGATGACATGTGACATAAACCGTGGCATGGCAGCCTGTTTTTATAGTCTCTTTTTTTCGGATGCAATAGACGTACTTTCTAGCCAGAGATCTTCGTTCTCCAGTAGGGAATCTAAATCTTGCATACTGTAACCGAAACGTCAGAGTTCGTTTAGGTGTTTCCTCTTCCTCTAAGTAGATTCCACGTAAAATATGTTTGTAATCCTTTAACTTGTCTTCCTCAATGCGTTGCACTAGGTGAATCTCGAAGTAACCATAATTATGAACATGTCGATCATTAGCGACCTCAAAGTGTTGAACAATGTCTGACCATTGAAAGAATTTCTGACGAATCAGTTCTCTTATACCATTCAGGTACCAGTGGTTAAAGATCTGGTGACGTAACGGATGCAATTGTTCTTTACGTTTCACTTGTATTTTCACCAGCTCTCGGTAAATGCGTTCTCTCAACTCCACAGGCAAAGCACGAATGTTCTCTAGCAAAGTATCCATGAATAGGTCATACTAAATCCTCTTTGGTCTGACACAAGAAATGTACTCTTTGCACAAACATGGTTTCACTTCAGTGTCGAATTTAAATCGTTGAGTCACTAATCTACACGTGACAATTCGTTCAGAAGTTTCCTCTTTCACCAAGTTGACATTGCGTGAAAGATGTTGGTAATTCGTTAACTCTTCCTCTGGAATTCGATGCAGTACGTTTACAATGTAGTAGATAGAATCGTCAATACCAAACCATTCCTTTTTATAACCAGGAGGTCGTTGATCAATGTCTGTCCAATGGAACACTTTCAATTGAATCAGTCCTTGTATAGCCTTCAGGTACCAGTGGTTCAAACACCGGTGACGTATCGGATGCAATTGTTCTTTACGTTTCACTTGTATTTTGACCAGTTCTCGATAAATGCGTTCTCTCAACTCCACAGGCAAAGCACGAATGTTCTCTTGTAAAGTATCCATGAACAGATGATTATGGTAAGAAGTTACTTCAATGTCTCGGTCCCACTAAGGGTAAGTAATGACAATTCGGTGACCATCGAGCATGTTCTACGTAGGCCGAATCTTGCGGTTCCCAGTGGTGAAGTGACACACCGCAACTGAAGCACTTGACTTTATCTCCTTCGCCCAAGTAGAAAAATCCGGCTCTGGCTAATTCTTCGGGGGTCGGTCCTCCCAGATACTTTGGCCATTTTCCTTTGAACGATTGAAGACGATTTTCAAAGTCGCAGTATTCCGACAAACGCACAGGAAACGAATATTCGTCTTTCACAGGTTCGTTTCGATGAGGGTTGAGTGACATGGGTAGGAGTTTGCTCAGGGCTGGATGACATCCGTAAGGGGGTAGACGTGAAGGTGGACATTCCCCTTTAAAACGAAACCCAGTAAAATGTCCAAGAGGACGAGCAGCATCACTTTCGCATCCCACAGGTTTGACACGCACAGCATCACTTTCCATGATAGGGGTAGGGGTACTAAAGTTCCCATGATGCTTTACGGCATCGCTCAGGTCACAAGGTACAGCATCGTACCCATCGCAAGGCTCACAATCGCATTCCACTTCCGAAGCCTCACACTTGAATTGTGCCTTTCTAAACAACTTGTTCTGTGTTTCTCTGAAAGTATTCATCTTGTTTGCTCGGTCTTGGTAGTCACAATGAACTATCGATCTTGACCATAGCCCCCTTTTTATACTAGTCTCAATGCAGTCTCCAGCTTGTACATCTTTCCTTTTTTACGTTTTTTATGTCTTGTTCTGGAAGGTACCGTCTCTAAGGTACCGTCAACATTGTACCGTAGTGTGATGGGTGGAAAGGCCATAGAAAGGTAAGGGCAGTGCGGAGACCATCGAGTATGTTCCAGAATAGCTGAATCTTTATAGATACATAGATCCATTCGTAACTTCAGTCCGCAA
This sequence comes from Sinohyriopsis cumingii, assembly GCA_028554795.2. Classification (NCBI taxonomy): domain Eukaryota; kingdom Metazoa; phylum Mollusca; class Bivalvia; order Unionida; family Unionidae; genus Sinohyriopsis; species Sinohyriopsis cumingii. The sequence goes on along the minus strand of CM068831.1, from coordinate 4,316,896 downwards.
GCGAAACACTGTACCTCGTATCCCAATCCTGACTCAGGTCCCAAGTAGACAAATCCTGTTCTAGCTAAAACATGCGAAGAAGGTAATCCTTCCCTATCCGTAGGCCATTTCTGAAACGTGTCCAATCGACGGGCACAATCACAATAGTCAGGTAAGAAGACTGGAAAATGGTAGGGCTTGAACTTGGGGTTCTCATCGGGTTTCTCACTCGATTCTTGTTGTGGCGAAGTCATCTTTCTCGTAACTATCCTCTTACAACCAATGTTTTATACCAACGTGTCCATACGGTAAGGTGAAATGATTGGGAAGTCGAACTCGCTTCTGGTATACAATTTGATAGACTTTTTCCAAGGGTCGACTGACGATGTGGTGAGTGAGTAAACGTACAATCTTGTTAGGTTGATAGGTGGTCACTTTAAAGTTTCCATCCTCTCCCGATTGCAAGGCTTCTTTCAATACCCCAAAGTTGACCACTCGACTGGTACGATAATTCAGAGTCAGTCCTTTCACTTTGCACGTCGTGTGCACTTCTCCTTGTTTGTCCCGGTATTCGTAGCCGTAATTTTTGGGACCGCCACTGACAAAACTTAGAATCTTGTCGTCGGGATGCTCGTCTGTCCAGGCTCCTAAACGGTCTCCTTCGATGTCAGGGTGATGTTGAATCGGGTGATGGATGTAAATGCAACTGTCCGTGTCAAAGTACAGGACGCGTTCTTCTAACAGTTCTAAAGCTTCGTACAATTTTAAGCGAGCATGGGCTGTCACGTAAGCCGCAATGATGACATTTCCAAAAGGGTCGTCTTGTACAAAGTCCAGATCTTCTTCGTAATTGACCAAGATCAAATTCTCTCGAACGACGTCCACGTGTTTCATGTATTTGGTTTTGTCGTGAATCATCTGGAAGTAGCGGGAAGGTTCTGTCAAATATTCCGTCTTGGGTAAACACGGGCGTTGTGCCATTTTGCCCCACAAGCAATTTAACATCACTTTGGCAAACGATCGCCTGCCTTCGTTTTTCTCGATGTGGTCTAAAGTGATGCCTTCTTGTTCGTAGTATTTTTCTTTGAATTGTGTTTGGTCTTCGGGAGTGTGACACCAGGACGGATAGCCGCTGGCTTCTTGCTTCAGTTTCAAAAAGGCATCCACGTAGTCTGCGAAAATGCCTTTCTGCGTGGGGTCACCCTTGCGGTATTGTTGTGTCTTGGGAAAGTGGCAAATTTCGTACACTTCTAACAGTTGGTATCCCATGTCCAGAGCTTTGAACAATTCCACGCTGACCCAGGTTCCCGTCAAGGCCCGTTCTTCTTGGGTGTGCTGACAAGGTTGGTCTTGGTTGCACGTTTCGGCACAAGTACGGCACAAGGGAAACATCAGTTTGCCTTGACAATGGTGAGGTAAGACGGGATGGTACAGGTTCGTGGGAGGCAAAACTTTACACTTGATCAAGCCTTCGTATTGTCGAATGTTTTTCAGGTCGATGTGTTCCGTCAACAATTGCGGGTGCCCTACAGGAAAGCGACAATATTTGCACACGTAGGGATACAGCGAACACACGTCCAAGTATTTGATTTCTTCTCCTTTCTCTTCGTCGGCTTGGTACAGCAAACAGGTGGCATTGGTCCTTCCTCCGTACAAACTATCCCTCGGGTTCAGCGGGTCCATGAACTGGTAACTTTCCACGAGGCGTTTAAACTCGGGATCGGTTTTCATACGGTGATCGTACTCGTGTTCCCACATTTCCACCACTTGGTATCCTTGCTGTTCTAACTTTAGGCGTCGCTGACAAGTGTCCTGGTACAAGTCTTCCATGGTTCGTTGCAAAAACTGATTTTTAGTGCCACGGTCAGGGTAACAGACGGGACATCCGTGAAATAAGCAACCGTTAAACTCGTACACGATCTTGGGGTTTTCTAAGTCCCAGCCATCGACCGAATACGTTCCGATGGTCTTTTCGCCTCCTCCGTTGCGAGCATGCTGAATCCATTTGTCTTCCTTGTCGCACAAGTAATGTAACCAGCGTAGGGCTTTGACCGAGTATTGACGCTTGACATAGTGGGTCGTTTGAGGACTGATGACAGCCACGGTGTTTTCAGGCATGAATCGTTGGCGGTACACTAAGGAACACGCTTTGGCAATGGTGCAAGCTTCTTTCAAAGGATCGACCCCTCCGTGTTCCATGAACAGTTCTCGAAATTTTCCACAGCAACGCCGTAAAATGTCCACGTCGGAACGACAATACTTTAGCATTTCTTCCTGAAAGTCGAAAGGGTCCGAGGCGTGAATCTGGTACCAAGCGTAGAAAGCTTCTCGTTGTTCGGTACGCATGTTGTCGGGGTCGTAATAGTGAACGTCTGGTAAATGGGGTAGAACGGCATGTTGATTGGCTTCCGTATTGAAAAAGTGTGGAAAGTACCCTTTAGCCATTTCTGTCATTCCAAACGTTTTAGGCATTCGACTCAAAGGCATGGCCAAGTAACTCATCGAATCTTTAAACTGTACTTGTCCCACTTGCATGAAAATGATTTTGGCTCCGTTCAAAGTGACTTTAGGACGTTCGGTGCCTTGTTCCGTATAGTACCTCAAAAGAAACTGTCCATCGTATCCGGAGAAATTGTGAGCCATCACTGTGGCATGGCGATGACAATCTCGGTAACGTTCGATGTCCTCTTGGCTCCACGTCTTGTCGACGGGGTCTAAGACCCATTGGGCAAAATCGGCTAACGTGTTCGGTCCCCGAAAGATTTTTTCACGCCCTCCGGGTATCTTGCTGCAGTGAGGGCAATGACTGAAGATAGGTTCTTGAATACACTTCTCGCACGCTCGATGAGCCACGCAGAAATTAGGAATGTGAATGCCAGTCTCTTGCATGCATTCGAAATCGAAAAAGATGAAATTGCCTTTCTTCTTGTGACCGTCCTCTTTCTCTGGTGGGGGTTGGTATTTTTGCACGTAACATTGGTGTTCCAAGTCCACGATGTGGTGACAAATGTGACATTTTTTCTTTCCTCGACATACGTGTGCCTTGGCAGCATTGGTACATATGACTTGTTCACACGTAGGGCACAATCTCAGCAGTTGACAAGCACATTTCTTCTGTGAACCTTGCGTTTTCAGATGTTGTTGGTAACAGGTAGGGCTGACAAACGTACGCAGACAAGTTGAACAAGGCACTGGTTCTTCGCTCAGACAGGGTGAAGAGGCCAAACATCCTGAGCATTTCGATCCACAATGCTTGTGTTGCTCTCGATTATTATAACCATGGTCACATTTCTCACAGTAATATCTGTATCTCAGGAATCCAGTGATACTGGTAATGGTATCGAAATGTTCATCGTGATGATAAAGGTGAATGTATTTTCCATCCTTAAAATCTTGGCCTCGAAACAACAGAGGTCCGCGCACTTCTTGAGGATGCACTTTCAAGGTGTAGCGTGGAGCTAGGGCATCTTGCAATTTTTGCATCTCAGGAATGCCACAGGGTGTGTCTTTGGGCAGTCCGGCTTGTTGTAACAGGAGTTCTGCTTCGTTTCGTTGTTTGGCTCGGTCGGAACGTTGAATAGTGTCCCAAGTTCTTTTCCATTCTACCGTGTCGTTCTTGTTGGCATAGGTTCGTCCCACCACGATGGCACGAGCTAAACACATCTGGTCATGAGGGTTGTTAATTCGGACGAGACTCGTTTTGGTGTTGCGAAGAACGTCCACCAATAACATCTTTTTGCGTCCTGTCCCTTGAGGAGGAGAGACGTGGGTCATGTCCAGTGTGGCTTTACCATCGGTGATGTCAAACTGATCATTGGATTGTTGTACGTGTTGAATCTTGTCCATGACTTTGGAAGCAGTCAATTCTGCAGGGGTGCTAAACTCGATCCAAACAGGGGATTTCAAACCGTCGTGTTGTATGGAAAGTCTCAAGCGATCGTCTTCTTTGGGTTGACATTGTCGCTTGAGTGAAGTGAGCAAAGAATCCCACACCTCGGTGATGAACACTTCTGCTTTCTCTAACGGCACTTCAGCCTTGAAATCTTTAAACTTCACCGTGTATTTGTAAGCCGTGGTTCTAAATTTTCTAGAGGAGCGCTTTTCCGTCTCTCGAATGGAATAGTACTTTTCAGGGTTGACTAAGGGTGGTGAACTTGGTTTAGAGGGTTGGGATTCTGGTTCACTCATGTCCTCTTCAAAATCACTGGCATGAATTTGTGCCAAGATTTCAGCCCTGGTTCGAGGCGAGAGATCACGTTTCTGCCTCTTACTTTCTTCTTCTTTTTTCTTCTCGAATGAATGGGATCGTTTCATCTTGAAAGCAAAAAGTCAAATGACTCAAGTTCAAACACCATAAACTACTTTATAGTCATGGCAGACCAGCGTATATAAAAGGGTGTGTGTCTTGTCCTTTCACTATTCATTTCACTCTCAAGCCGAGCACAACGATGGAAGAGACTAACCAGATGGAACGTTTCGTCAGAGCTTTGCGAGGGGTCATTAGAAAATTCTCTTCAGACCAGCCTACGGACTACTCTCCTTCCTTTAGAGATAAAAGTCAAGATACTTGCTATATCTGTCAGAAGAAAGGGCATTGGTCTTCAGAATGTCCAGACCGTCAAAAAAGAAAAAAAACAGGGGATAAAAAAGACAAAAGTCAAGATACCTGTTATTATTGTCAAGAAAAAGGACATTGGTCTCCAGATTGCCCAAAAAAGAAACAAGAGGAGTCAGAAGAAAAGAGGAATTCTTCAGAAGAAGAGAGGGATTCTTCGGAGGAAGAGAGGGATTCTTCTGAGGAAGAAAGAAGACAGGTGAAGAAAAAGAAACAGGAGAAAAAAAGAAGAAGGGAAGAAAGAGAGGAAGAAGAAGAGGAAAAAAGTGTGACGGTGAAGAAATTCAAAAAACAGAGAGACTAAACAAGGAGAAAAGAAGAAATCAATGAACTTTTCATTAAAGTGTTGTGTTGTGAATTGTGAATTGGATTGTAAAAAAATGGATAAAAGAATAAATCAATGATATAAGGTAAGAGTCTTTTAGTTTTGATTTTAAGATAAGAACGTACACTCACGCACTCATACACAGACACGTACTATAAAGGTAAAATGGGTGGGTTGTTTTTTGAGTTATTGGCAAATTGAAATTGTATTTCTTTTCGAGAAATGTGGGTGGCCCTGAAAAGGGCCTTTTTTCTCTTTATGGTGCAGGGGTGAGTTTAAGCAATCAACTTTAACTGCCTTATGCCTTTGCCACGACCAAGGCCTACTTCTGAACTGCGTGATGTTGATGATGATTGGGTTGAAATCACTAAGGGTGGTACGGTAGGCTTAGTCACAGGGTTGACATGTTTGGCTCGGGAAGGTCGTATTCTCTTCGGTCGTGATAAAGAAGTCTGATACATTTGTTTCAGACTTCTTAACTCCGCTAAAATGTCCAACAGTACCGTGACCGTTTGATTTTCACCCTCTTGTTTCTTTGCTGCTACTTCTTCTTGCTGTTGTTGCTGTTGTTTTTTTCTTACCTCTTCTTCTTGTTGCTGTAGGAGAAAAGCCTGTTCCGCTTCCTTTTGTCGTTGTATAAATTTCTCCAATTCTTCTTTCTGTCTCTGTCTAAAATTCTCCACTTGCGGTAATAAAGAAGGTAACGAAGGTTCCGGAACAAATTCTTGCGAGGAGAGAAAATCCACAAAATCCCAATTCACCTCTTCTGAAAGTAAGTCCGGGTTCCCTTGGGCGGTCTCCCCTGCTGGTGCACCCCACTGGATCGTTTTCTGAGTTTCCGTCATGTTGAATCACTGTCGCATAGATTGACTGCACACAAGCGCTAGCGAATCTATATTGACTACGTGACGTCACAGACTGCACTCTTCGGATTGGATGCGGGCTGACTGAATTCTGTAACGCGTGTTCGGATTGGTGAATGAACTCAATCCGTTTCAATCCTTTCTGTCCCTATAAATAAGCGCCGTTCACTGCATTGATTCACCTATTCTCGGAGCCTCAACATGTGGACCGACGTTGAATCTTCAACCCTTGTGTCAACAATGATGTTCAGGACGGACATGCTCATGTATGTCCGATCCAAGTGGACCGTTGTCCACAGGACCAACAGCAGCCTGTGGATAAGAAGAGTCTATATAGAGAGACAAGGTTGCCTCAAGAGGACTCTGATGTATGGCCCTGCTGTAAGACGAAGTTTGAGGAAAAGAAGATGTCGCAAATGCCCTTTATGCTAAGGGCATATTAACATAAACCAAAGGCCCTTTTCAGGGCCAGCCATATTTCTCGAAAAGAGATAGTCTTTCCATTGCCTACCCCTTTTTTAAAAAAATTTTTTTAAAAAAAATCCCATGTTAAATTCCCCTTGTCCGTAGAGTGGCCCACGATTTATTGCCATGTTAAATTCCCCTTGTCCGTAGAGTGGCCCACGATTTTTCGCCATGTTAAATTTCCATTGTCCGTAGAGTGGCCCAGGGGTGTTTTTAATGCTAATTCCCATTGTCCGTAGGGTGGCCCTATTCACTACTAACGACTATACTGCTATCTGCAGAGAAAAAAGATGAGAAGAAACAAAACTCTTGCTAAAATTATTTAAAGGATAATCAGGAATTAAGATGTGTGAATGGTGCAAGTTTAACTGGGAGGTTCATCATTCCACAATCATCGTGGTTCTGAAATACATAAAATAATTAAAAACCCGATACGTTTGATCCATAATAGCACAAACAGGTTCCCCATCTCCAACAAACATGTGAGTAAAGCACGTTTTATGATGTCCTTTATGATACACCAATATAGATCATAAACGCTTTGAACCAATAAAATCGTACCGATAAAATGGCGGAGGTAGAAAAAAATATAGGTCAGCGTTATTCTATAAACCCGTGACTTGTAGTTCAAGCTAAGAAAAGAATTTGTATTTCGGACAAGAGTAACATATTTCAATGATCATAATGCAGTGTTGTCCATTAACTCTAAACGACAGGTGATTGCATTAAGAAACAGTGTTTTTGTTGTGATAAAATGACGCGTAGATTTGAGATTTACCGGGATGGAATTTAAGAATATAACAACATTTTATACGGCTATGCTGAAATATAAAACGGATCAGAACTTGTATTCTCTCTCTCTCTCTCTCTCAGATGATATTTAATAGTCGTATGTTTACAGGAACTTAATATTTTCATGATGTGGTCAGTAATCACACACGGTTTTCTTAGGATAGGTTTAAAGTAATCCTGTTTAGAACTACATCACATTACTCACTGAACACATATGAAGGATTTTATCTCCAATTTTGGGGCCCCGAGTGGCCGAGAGGTCTAAAGCGCTCTTCGTCACGGATCACTGCCATCTCACCTTTGTCTGCGTGGGTTCGAGTCTCGGGCTCGGTCAATGTGGATATGGGAGAAAGCTTGCCAGTAGCTTCTCGTGGGTCGATGGTTCTTTCCGGGGTTTTCCCGGGTTCTTCCTCCACCATTAATACTGGTCGCCATGTATAGTCTATCTTGTGCTGAAAAATGGCGATAAACCCTATAACAACAACAACAACAACAATCTCCAATTTTAACTGAAGCACACGGTGAACACAATCTGTTGTTTTTTATATAGATGTTCCACATTATTTTTGTCTTTTCTTGTAACATGAAGTTGAAGTTATGACTATAGCCAATATATTTTCAATTTGCAAAATAAATGTAAGAAATACAACTGTATGCATCTTTTATCGATCATCCTACTCAGGTATGTATTATAACCGCCCATTTCTTTAGAAATAAAACGAGGTCTTCTTTCATTAGCCTTGTAGCATTAGCAGGTTTTAATGTCAGAACTCCGAATTAAAAATAAAATAATCCTGGATGAGTCTGTACATGATTAAAGCTTTACCATCCTGTTTTTATGTCTTACTTTAAATAATTCTGCAGCAATAATCTTGAATATTCAAACCATAGATGTCCGGACTAAAAAAGTAAACCTTTTCATACTGGTATTGTTTGGTCAACGGTGCATATCGCAACAGCAATCTGTAGCGCTAGACAGCGTTAGTGTAAATAATATGTTGTTGACTGGATGCCTCTCCATCATTAAAACTTTGCTAATATTTCAAAACTGGTGTTGAAATTGTCCATAAAATACAAGCTGCGAAGATTCGGAAGTAAAGAAGGAATACAATAACCAGAGGAAAAGAGTAACCAAATGAGAAATACAGACTTATTTCTTCTTCAATGAGTAGGCTGTAAACCGGAAGAAGAAAACAAAAAACAATCTGGTTTAAGCTTAAAAACTACCATAATTATTTGACAATGATACAACATGATCTAACTGTACAATCCTCAAACTACCATTTAAAATGTACTTTTACAAGGACTTAACACAAATAAGAATAATTATTGCCAAACGTTTTGAAAATTAACTGGTGTGGGATGAAGCGAACTTCATCAAAATGAAGGATGAACTGGTCACAACTAGAATTCATAGATAACTTCATCCTCAAGCTTTACCGCTCTGGTGGCCTAGTGGTTAGAGCGTCCGCCTCGGATGCGGGAGGTCGTGGGTTCGATCCCCGGCCGAGTCATACCAGACTTACAAAAATGGTACGTACAGCTGCCTCGTTCAGCATTAAGAGGTTAGTGTTAGGACTGGTCGGCCTGGTGTCAGGATAATGTGACTGGGTGTGACAGGAGATTGGAGAGAACAAAGCATTTTTTTTTGTCTCCAAGGGGTTAGTGCGGGAAAGAGTAATAGTCCACAGCTTGAAAGGGGCAGGCGCCGATCTTTCCCTGTTGTTCATTTGGATGTAGATCACATACATCTTCTTCTCTATGATGGACGTGGGGCGGCAGCAAAGCAAGGATCATTCTTTAATGAAGGAAACGTATGCCAGGTTGTAGTACTGGGACATGATCGAAAGTTAGCAAAATGCGTGCAGGTTGATTACAGTGTCGACTCAGACCCATCACAAGCGAGCCGCATCATAGGCTGCGCGCTGACACAAAACGCGCGAGCTACAAAGAAGAGGTCAATTGCTACAACTGGTAAAAGCACGAGACCTTTAATAACCTCAAAAATAGGGTGCATTTTACAGATTTTACAGTGTCCAGTGTTAGGAGAATGCACAAAGCCTTTCCTGTTTGTCGCGGCTAGAATTCATTTCTGTAACAGTGGAATCTCGCTGTCACACTCATGATTTCACGCACAGTTATGTGAGACAAGGCGCAACACCTTTTATTTATACAGATAATACGTATTTACCAGACCTGCAGGCCCCAGTCCTGTACCACGCCACTGCCAAAATATATTTGTTATTGTTGCAGGGGCAAATGAACAGTGGAAGCTTGTGATAATTGACGATGTCGACTTGATTGTTGCTGCCGTCGATGTGTTGATTTACTGACAACAAGCAGACTAGCTTTTAGGCTATGCAAATATCGTGTATAACTCAGACTCGCTTACAATTAAAATCGCGTGCAAATATGGATTGTTGACGAATGCCTTAATTAGTCCTCTCTTTCATATTTGGTTACAACTGTCACACCGTGAGCGTCTGTGGTGGTGGTGGTGCTGGGGTGGGACAGGTGCGAGGTTATACATGCGCCTTCTGAGCAAAATTGCTCAACAGAAGCTAGTCCCATATGAGCATCAGGGCAAGGCCCGTATTTAAATCTGAACGATTATTGGCCTGCTCAACGTCACCGAAATGCTCCAACTGAAACTTCGAAATGTTCTGGGACACCTGAAGGGCAAATTGATGGTTGACCAGTTTATGACTGCAACAGCGAGAAAGGCACTGCGCGACTTTGTCCCGCGTGCCGAGAAGACAAGTGAGATAGTGTTTTCGACATCAGCGACATGGATATTGACTGAGAATCAGGCTCGATAATTGTCGTGCGCAGCTCCTTAGGTAGCAAATATTGTAAATGGTCTTAGCGACCGCGCTGGTCTATCTGGTAGACATGTACAAACCACCTAGGGTCGTTGACGCGGCGTTGATGCCTGTTAAGAGGCTCTGATGGGCAGGGTAAGGTGTTCGCAGTTGACTACAGGCAGAAAGTAGTTCACAATTAATGTGTATACACCAAAATAGAGACCCTCAGACGTCCAACTAAGCGGTCATTTAGCCCCCCCTCCCGTATATGGAATGTGCTTTTACAACCTCTTCATCTCTCAGCCCTTGAGCTCCACATTGGTAAGATGCCGGCCTATGTATTGTCTCGTTCCTCCTGGAGCCATTAACTTAGACAGGTTGTCACGCAGATGTGCTAGTGTTTCACTAGCTGTCGTCGTTTTGTATTCTAGCTTGGCTACCAATCCGTGTAATAGTTCAATCGATTTCTCTTATTTGTCCATCCACGTGAGGATATCGTCTCCATTGGTGATATCAGTGTTTACCTGTAGGCGAAAATCATTTTCGGCATCGAATGCGGACGCTACATTTGAGATCCCCCACCATGCGTTTGGTAAATCCTTGCGATTTTCAAAGTTGAAAGAACACAAACCCATGTTTAATCTCATAGTCTATTTTTAATATACTCAACGTATCATATTCGGAGTTTAAATCCATAGTAGCCAATACCGCCCTCGCTATTAAAGCGAACTACTTATTGTAATTACATCACTGCGGTCCTGGTCCTAACAATGCATGGCATAATGACTAACCATCTACTTGGGCCCGTGGCTCTAGAAAAAGTGATATGCGCGGATTCAAGTACGCGAGTGGCACTCCGCGAGACTTTGTACAGACCAGGATGGTACAACATTTCAGCTGCGCTTACAAAGTACCGTTGATGTTATCTGTGGAAGCTCACTCAACGCCATTAAACCCATATGAGAATTACATACGTTTGAAAAAGTAATTCAGGTTTTCCTGCCTGAAATAACACCTGACTACAACTCGGCAGTTGGACGAGTCAGCATCACGCTACCTGGCCAAAACAAGTCACTCATTCTCAAACAGGAGTCCTCCTCATCTTTGGATTTACCTCAGATACAGTCTTCGTTAATTCAGAACAGGGCACCTACTCCCGCAGCATTCATCAATGTTTCGCGTCTCTGTGTGAATCTTGATGAGATAAACATCACTGTGGTGTTTTTGATTGGACAACTGTACTATGCTACACGTTAATTATCTGTTTCGTGAGTCCACGGTTATACGCGCCCTGCTTATCGTGCAAAATTAAACTGGCTCAGATTAGGCGAAGCTCGCGATACGTATGTTAGATGAAACCGAGCACCAGTTAATATATTGCAGTGCACTAGTACCGCTGAAACTGATCACTGGTTCTCGCACGACTCTAACGATAAACACTTTAGGAGTCATCGTGGTCCTGGCTTCCTTTCTTCCCATTATGATATTTCCTCAGGGACATTGCTTTCGTTTGCTCCAAAAATCTGAAATCCGCGGCAGATAGGCTGGCAGTGTTGTCACGTTAAAGTCCGACGATATAATGAGCGACACGCTGTCTGTGAACAACAACCTATTTAAAGCAACAAGACCCCATCGACCAACAGGATGCTGCTACTAAACTCTTCTTCACTAACAAGGGTACCTGACCCACTAAACGATGCCGCTACCGTGCCGTACGTACTAGCATCCTCCTTATTTGGGGAACAAAGCATCTTAACCTATGTACGTGGGATTTCCATAACCGAAAACCCTTTTATATTATAGCACACTCCGTTTGAGCCATTGGATTGTTTCCACACAGTCGGCTTGGTCTTTTGGAATGTCTCCACACAGTCTGTTTGGGCTATTGGAATGTTTCCACACAGTCCGCTTGGGCTTTTGGTATGTCTCCACACAGTCCATTTGGGCTATTGGAATATTTCCACACAGTCCGCATGGGCTTTTGGAATGTTTTCACTAAGTCCGTTTGGGCAATTGGAATGTTTCCACACAGTCCGCTTGATCTTTTTGTATATCTCCACACAGTTCGTTTGGGCTATTGGAATGTCTCCACAGAGTCAGTTTGGGCTCTTCGAATGTATTCAAACAATCCACATGGACTATTTGAATCGCTTCTCACAGTCCGTTGGAATCAATAAAGCATCTTCTTCTTATATATAAAGAATATAAATAAATACAAACACCATCTGCAGGAGGGATGTGTGGGTGCCATTCAATGAGTTAGGTAAAACTTTAGTGTCTCTCTTTATCTGCGTTAGCCAAATGTGTTGTACATTACTTCTTTTTGTAAACGGAAAGGATGATATTAAATACATAAGAAACGGAATCGAAGAGGTTTTGTTATTATTTATCTCACAAAGAGACAATCATTGTAAAGGTATAGTGCATCTTTAAAAAATATGTCAAGTACAAGTTATGTACAAGGTTTTCTTGTAAGCTATATTGCCAGTTAAACACAAGTGACATCCTTCATGAAACGTTATTTGTCTTTTCCCATGATCTAAAAAGGGAGTTGTAATTATCTTCCAAAAGGCAGACCTTGAACTCTAAAAAAGACATTGTAATTATCTTCCGAAACGTAGACCTTGAACTCTAAAAAGGTCATTGTAATTATTTTCCAAAAAGCTGACCTTGAACTCTAAAGAAGCAGCTTTTGCACGCACCTTATTATCAAAATGGCGTCTTATTTCACCGTGAATTAGTGTTGGTGTTCAACTTCTGGTTAGTGATATTACTATTATAATAAACTTAGAAACACGAGAAAGTAATTGAGTGCTAAAGTTATTAATATCCTTTTCTGTACATGTATATCACCCAAATTGAAGTTGGTGAAAAACCCATACAGTGCAAATCAATAGTCATTTTCTTATTTTTCATCATCTTTCCTTACTAAAATATATACATTGCAGTGATGTTTTGAAAGGAAGTTTAATCATGCTTGTTAGACACAACAATTTCAAATCCTGCCAATACTGATATTTCATATAGGTCAAACATTTTTTCAAACTATGCTTTATAATTCTTCTTCGGTCATGCGTCCTTTGAATTCATTTGAAGAACAATAATTCAAGGTATAATGAGATACGAAATACACAACGTATGGCCGTCCATAAACGGAAACATTATTCTCCCACTGAACTGAAATACAAATAAAAACAAACCTATACACGAAGGCGATAGCCTGCTAAATGAACACAACTATTCGCACATCGCGCCTAACACTAAACATGCACTTTTAAGCCCAAACTCACTCCCACCCCCTTTAAGCCAATTCAACATAGCAAGAGAAGTTAATTTCATTCTTATTCATAATTCTCAAATGAATGAATGTACATTAACAATGTATTCTTGTCTTCGCTATTCTATATTAACCATGTATTATTGTCTTAAGCGTCAATATATATATATATATATATATATATATATATATATATATATATATATATATATATATATATATATATATATATATGTCTATCTTTATATGGTACGCTTGGATAACCATAATGAATGGATATCTATGTAAGATACGCCTGAATATCATACTAAATGGCTATGTATATAAGATACACTTCAATAACCATGTTAAATGACCATATGCGTAAGACACGCTTGGATAACCATAACGAATAGCTATCTTTATAAGATACGCTTGAATATCATACTGAATGGCTATCTGTATAAGATGCGCTTGAATATTACACTGAATGGCTATATGTGTAAGATACGCTTGAATATCATACTAAATAGCTATCTATATAAGATATACTTCAACAACCATGTTAAATGGCCATATGCGCAAGACACGCTTGGATAACCATATTGAATGGATATCTAGGTAAGATACGCCTGAATATCATACTAAATGGCTATCTATATAAGATACACTTCAATAACCATGTTAAATGGCCATATGCGTAAGATACGCTTGGATAACCATAACGAATAGCTATCTTTATAAGATACGCTTGAATATTACACTGAATGGATATATGTGTCAGATACGCTTGAATATCATACTAAATGACTAACTGAATAAGATACGCTTGGATAACCATACTGAATGGCTATCTATGTAAAATACGCTTGAATATCATACTAAATGACCATCTGTATAACATACGCTTGAATAACCATATTGAATGGCTATCTATATAAGGTACGCTTGAGTGAATGTCATGAATGTATATTTTTATATGGTACGCTTGAATATCATACTAAATTGCTATCTGTGTAATATGCGCTTGAATAACGATATTGAATGGCTAATTAAAAGATACGTTTGGATAACCATACTGAATGGCTATCTGTGGAAGATACGCTTGAATAACTATACTGAATGGCTATCTGTATGATACGCTTTATTAGCCATCCTGAATGGCTCTCTGTATATGATACGCTTTAATATCTGTGCCTTAATGTCTGTGTATGATAAACTTGGATAACCATGCCGAATAGCTATCTGTGTAAGATACGCTTGAATATCATACTAAATTTCTAACTGTATAAGATACGTTTGAGTAACCATACTGAATAGCTATCTGTATAAGATACGCTTTGGTAACCACGCTGAATGGCTATCTGTATGTGATACGCTTCAGAAACCGTACCGAATAATATTTGTATATGATACGTTTTAATATCCGAGCCTACTGTCTGTGTATGATACGCTTCTATATCCGTACCTAATGACTATCTATATATGATACGCATTAATGTCCGTACCGAATGAATATTTGTGTACGATACGCTTTAATGTACGTACCGAATGAATATTTGTGTATGATGTGCTTGAATATTTATACTGAAGACTTTCTCTTCTTATTTTTAGTCAGTGTTGGATGTCCATGCTATGGTTAATATGCAGAAAAATAAAATGCTTTGTAATGCGACCAAAAAGATATCGTCTCAGAGTCGAATGGAATATCACGTGGTAACATTTTATCAACTTATAGGCCCTCTTAAATGTACACAGGCCTATAGGTCCTCTTAAACGTACACAAGCATATATGCCCTCTTAAAAGTACACAAGCGTATAAGCCCTCTTAAATGTACACAAGCTTATAGGCCCTCTTAAATTGAAACAGACTTATAGGCCCTCTTAAATGTACACAGGCCTATAGGCCCTCTTAAATGTACACAGGCCTATAGGTCCTCTTAAATGTACACAAGCGTATAAGTCCTCTTAAATGTACACAAGCTTATACGCCCTCTTAAATGTACGCAGGCTTATAGGCCCTCTTAAATGTACACAAGTTTGTAGGCCCTCTTAAATTTAAACAGGCTTATATGTCCTCTTAAATGTACACAGGCCTATAGGCCTTCTCAAATGTACACAGGCCTATAGGAACTCTTAAATGTGCAAAGGCTTTTAGGAACTCATGAATGTACACAGACATATAGGCCCTCTTAAATGTACACAGACTTAAAGGCCCTCTTAAATGTACTCAGGCTTATAGGCCCTCTTAAATGCACACAAGCGTATAGGCCCTTTTAAGTGCGAAAAGGCTTATAGCAACTTTTAAATGTTCACAGGCTTATAGGAACTCTTTCATGTTCGCAGGATTATAGGCCCTCTTAAATGTACAAGGTATATTGCACTATTTGTACTATTTATATAACGTAGCAACGGGGAGAAGGGGTGGGGTGAACATATATTTTTTGGCGCCAACCTAACTGGGCCCTTCGGAGGCCCTGATTCTAGACATAAGGTCTTGGAAAATTATCGATTGTTTAATTGCCAAAAGCCGTTTCGAGCCTGGTATGTTAGCCTGTTTATTATATCTCGCTATGATCTTTTGAAATAGAGGGATGAACCAACATTTTGGGGGCTACGAACCAATCATTGTTTTAAAATCGAACCCTCTACGAAAAAGCCACAATGACAAAATGTCACAAGAATAAGGCTAAGTACGCCCTGTTGTGGTCTCTACCAGAGTGGAAAAAGAAAACAAAATTATGGGCCAACCACGTCGTTAGGTTTATTGATATTTGACTGTTTGATGTGTATTTTAGCATTGTTACGTGTTTAGGCTTGAATAAACAGTAACACAAGAAAGAGTGAAAACAACAAGCTTTTAAAAATGTAATAATTCATTTCCCTGGAAAAATTTCTGTAAAAATGAAAAAAATATGAACTTACGGTTTCAAGAATTTAATCCAGAAATAATACAGGAATAATCCACGAATAAAATTGTTGAAGTCCTAATAATAATAAAATGTTCGAATGAATTCAAGTTCGAGTCCCGACGAAGAATCCAAGATGGAAGGGATGACATGTGCTGTAACCTGTACTGTATTGAAGTCTACAATTCCTTGAAGAAAAAAACAATAATTAATCCTCCGGATACGGAAATCCAAATAATTCTTTTAAGAAATGCCCTTGTTCAAGAATTCTGTATGAATACAATACTATTTCCAGAAAAACAAATTAATCTTTTATAATCCAAATAATCTGAAAAAAAGATTAACATATAACTCAAAAACTCAAAACTAAAACAAACAAAAAATAAACATCTGAAATCTCTCGCACTAAATATCACTATTAATACTAAGTATTTCGCAATTTCGGAAAAGTCTAATTGCAAAGTAGAGGATCATGTGATCATGTTTACATATAAACATTACGTAGCCCCTGTATGTCTTTGCTAAGAACCAATCATTTTACTCCGAGAAAAAGTTGTTTACTTGACCCTCAATCGAGGCCAGGAGCTAAGTCAAAAATAGAAACAAGTGTTTCTATTATTAGGTATTTATGGAACGATTCAGATCAAACTGAATTTTCTGGAACATATCAAATTCTTAGTAAACGACATGCAAAGAAAATAAAATGATTATAAAACCCACAAACAATCAAATCAAATCAAACACAAATTAGATCAAATATACGTAAAAAGTATATCCGCTGACGGGTTGCTCAACCAAAGATTCTCGAGACAAATCCGATATCGCGTCGCTGGATCGTATATGTTGATTGCAGTGAATCCATGTGGAGTTATCTGTGCATGTTAAATAACTTTTTAAACTTATTAATGTCCCTGTCGCCTGGACACCAAGTCCAGTGATTATTTTGCAGTTTATATTTATGAACGTCATTAAAGATAACCAAAAATTACAGTTATCTCTTATCATTTTGTGGATCTGAGCGTTCCGCTGTGTAACATAAATGACACCTATCTGTGTTTTCATGTCTGCCTCGTTAAACTATTCTGGCTGGATTTGTTTGTTTGGCAAGCTTGATTATTAATACTACCATCAAGATCTTCGACCTAAGGTGCATTATTGATGTCAGTGATAAATTCAACAACACTGTATCGGGCGACACAGAATCTTCGGCGATTGAATCTCATGCAGCAATATCGCTAGCGATATTATTTAATACCTTTAGGACATTATGACATCGTCAGTCGACTGCGGATGATGCTACTAAATAGAGTTTGTCCCAACTGAGCTATCTCATGATCAGGTGGAGCAGCAATCGAGTTTTACCAGACCCAGACGGACCGAATGATAATGTCTCGAACAGAAGCTGGTAACGCTGGATGATGTTTGACGGCTGCTTGCTCTTGTGTCGCTGGAATGTCAGCCATGGTCATATTGTTGGAATATGTATTATTTATAATCATGAGCCTATTTTTGTTCGATGCAATAAAATGTTTGTGAGAATTCCAAGTGGACCAAACCGGGCTGGTGGAAAACATCTTCCGGGATAAAATTAAGTGGTCCTGGAACATGACTTGATATCGTACTTGACGAAAAATATGAACCCAAACCAGGCGAATTAATTTGATCAAGAGCGCCATCTGATGTCAAGCTGATTCACACGCAAAAGTCGATAACAAATAAATATATGATGGAGTTACTTGCCAACTGGTTAATAAAACCGTCTATGAGCGGTAAGTTAGGGAATAGGGCGGGCAATTAATTGTCTGGTAATTAGTAATGGAGTCAATTTATTTTATTTCGGGAGGATACTGGAAAGGTACATCAGCGATTAGCAAAGTTGGAGATTCAGCATGTGTCACGTGTGGTGTGCCTGCAGATTGGTTGGCCTGAAAGGCACTATGGCAACTTTAACTACCTATAACGATTCAACATGGGCGGTTTGATGTCAGCACTCCCAACGATGTTCATCAGGCAGATATCTTGTTATTTCCACAAGACACTGTTATAACTGGCACATCACTTAAACGACAAAGCCTCACATACAAATACGCGTTGACGGTCGCCGACGTTGCAGGCAGATATAAGGAAGCGGAACCATTATCAACTAAAACAGCAACTCAAGTAGGATCTGCTTTTGAATGCATTTATTCGCGTGGACCTTTACGATGGCCACAATTGCCACATATTAATCCTGGCCAAGAATTTATTGTCGTAGTATCATAACTGATGCAACAACATAATGTTAAAATCAGACGTGGGGACGCCGCTATATATCTTGATCAGACAATCGTTAATCGATTTAATCGAGCTTTTTCTGAGCGATTGTTTGGACATGTGTACGCCCAGGAATGACTGTTGAAAGACGGATTGGGCTGCGAGACTACCAAGTGCGATAGCTACGTTAAAATGTGAAGTCACGCGTGAAAGAACTATCACACCCGTCGATGCAATCGTGAAGAAACGCATCCAAGTTAAGCGGCTCAACTTGCCAGTGAGACCATTGCTACCCAGCAACGTAACAGTTTGGTATTATATGAACCTGGGGAACTTGAAGGTAGCAAGAGAAAAAGCAACTGATCCTATTTGGGGCATAACTCATATACAGTTTCCAATGATGTAAGATCTACGGGCAGGCCTGCAATCTATAGCCGAGATTCGGCGGCTTCTCAGCAAGGATTTATCCGTTAACTATTGCAACTAATTCCAGAAAATGCACAATTACCACCAGCATGGATTTATCAGTTAACTATTGGAACTAATTCCTGAAAACTTACCACCAGCATGGATTCACTAAGAAAGGGCATAAGCTCCTCGACGTCGGTTACGCCCAAGACATGTCACTGTCACATTTTCGCGTGTATGGCCCAAACTGCTATCGATTTTCTCCACGGCAAATTGTCATGTTTCATCCGGAAAATTCCACCAGAACATTGTTGTGTTACAAGAAGCACAGTGATTATATTGTTAATCTCTCTGCTTCATGATAAAATCAGCATCAAGATCAAACTCGCGTTTTTTAAAATATTATCTCGCTGATAGCTAGTCAGTTCTTTCTTTACCGTGCCGGGAATTGGCTAGCAAGTAATTTAGTGAGGATTTGTTGGATCCTGGTATCTGAGGTTGATTATAAATCACACTGTGCAGCTACCGATTGTGGTTCCATTTTGGTAGGTTTGCACACTGCCAGGCGGTGGCTAATTTACATTTCGCTGATGTATCTGCGATTATTAAATCAAGTTCAGCTTCGTCTATAATTAACCTTGTACAGCGTCGCTTGTTATTAGCTGAGGATCCATGTGTAAATTTGCCAATAATCTTTCGAATCATATATTTTGCTCTGAGTTTGGCAGCCAGACCTTTTATCGTGGAAATTATAGCCTCTCTCACTGTCAGCGATGTCATATTCCCTTATTAAGCATAAATCTCAATAGCATCACTCGGGCCCAACCGCGTTTATTTATGCACATCGGTCTATGATATTTATCTTCAGCTATGGTTTATTAAAATGACGACGAAACCAAGCAACAATAACCGGATGAATCTTTGTTGCAAACTCAACTGATTCAATCTCGTCAAATCCAGTTAAATCTGGTGGCAGCGGACGGTTTATTACAAGTCGAGTCATTTGGATGACCAATTCGCGAGGTAATGTTATCGCGGCTTACATGCATCTGCTCCAAGAAAACTAGTGGTGTATCAGGCTACCATATCAACAACAACTGAACCATCGTGATTATGTTTGGTGTTCCGGATGACCTCCATGCTCTAATTCAATGCTTGAAATCAATATATCCTCAAGAAAGTATTTCGGGGTTGGACTCCGTGATTTTTTTCTGAGCAAAATAAGCAACCACAGACAAGATTGTAAAAGAATTATTTACCAACTCGTCTACGACATTTGTGTCGTCGGATTTTAGCACCCTCTGTTTCATCTGCGTATGAAGATATTCTTGGCGAAGAGGTTTACCCGACAGAAACACAAATTGATTAAATCTGGATCCACTGATTCCCGATTCTTGTTTCGGATCACTCTGAAAAGACAGACTGAAACTGGATCTTTTTTGCTGATATAATTTTGCTCAAAAATATTACTGTGGTAAAATATAGTAGTTTTACTCAGGCATAACTTTTGTTATGCTCGCAGTACACGCATGAGAGTTATGGTCAACTATCATCACGGGGCACCTTTAGTGTTATAGTTGCTGAAATTGTTCCAAACCTCCTCGTTTATTGGTTTTACTACTATCGGAAATTTTAATTATTTTCCATCGCTCCGATGCGATGTCATCTACGCGGGCTCCATTCTCTCTAACACGCTTTGCTCATTCGTTATTTTTTTTCGTGAGTCTAATAATGCATTTCCGAGGAGGGCATTTACGAAATGTTCGTGATACGCTGAGCTACACAGTTTAAGGCGCCAGTGGGTGCATTTGCACCCCGCATCGGTAATAGAACATTAATTTAATAATAGTCTCGTCTAATGGACAAAGGGTGTGAACAACCGCCGTCACATGATATGATTTTTTTCAAAATAGGGCCTGTCAATATCTGTCAGAATTCCCGGTGCAAACGTTTTATCCACGGTAATAACACGATGTCAACCTGATTCCTGAACAGGGTCGAGTTTATCCCGTATATTCCACATTGGGGTATCATGATGGCCACCATCGTCATGTTCGACAATAAATTTAATTCTAAATAAAAACCTTTGATCACAAAACAATCGTTGGTCATTCATTGTAACATCGATGACAATACCGTCGTGATCTATCCGGAACGCTTACCAAATATGCCCTGCTCCATCGCGCTTGAACTCCTTCTCAGCCATTCTGATATAATCATGTAATTGCAACTCGAATGATGGACTTTTTGTGTTATAGGCTAATCTGTCAAAATCAAACTTTGTAGTGATCACTGGTTTAATCATAGCTAATTTTGAAAACTCTCTCGTAGTTTCTAACGATCTAATCCGATTTCGCAATTTTTTCGGGGCAACTTTAGTTCTTGGAAAGTGAACCTTAATTTCAGTAATCTGAAAATATTTCTCCTGTAATGGTTTTGCTACATTCCACCGACTCGTGATATAATTAGGGCAAATATATTTTTTATTATATAGTGATGTCACGAGCAAAAATCACTTATACGAGGCTTATGATTGGATCAACAACAACATGGTAGACAACCATGCTGCTATGAGTACTGTGGATGTCATTTTACTAGAGAGAGTTTCGGACAAAATTTTTTCAGAAAATGCAGTGTCTTTGTCGAAGGAATCTCTGGGCCTTGTGTTCAATGTGGTGGGAGAAAATACAGAGCGCTAAAAAGATACTATAATAAAATATACCGCAGGGGGGTCACAATAAAAGACGCTAAAAATTACCTCGATATAAAATCCATGATTAGGAACCAAACATAATTTTTTGTAATATTGAAGAAAGTTCAGTTCAGATATAACAAATGGGTCTTATCTAAGCTTCGTAATCAGAGAATATGATTTAAGTATTATAACATTAAACAAGTAAGTCTAATAATGTACCGTATTTTTTACCCCCAAACTATACTGGTACGTTGCAACGCTGGGACTTCACTATATGATTTATACTGCACTGATTAAAATAACACGGACTGTTATGTAACGGATCAATGGGGTTATGTAACGGTTCAATGGGGTTATGTAACGGATCAATGGGGTTATGTAACCGATCAATGGGGTTCCATTGGCGTGTTGATTTCGTGTGCTTTTAATTGCCTGCAGATTGTATTTATCAGGTCAGACTTGAGTGTCGGGTTAAAGTTTTTTGAAATAATAACAATTTTGATTCTAGGGGTTAATACACATTTCTAGTGGCGCTGTGTAGCTTTTTATATTAGTTCTTAACGTGCGATACTCATGTGTGCTCAGTGGCCGAGTGAGTAGCGGGCTGACATCTAAATACAAAGGTAAAATGTTCGAAGAACAGTTGAAACAAAAAAAGAATTATATATAGTTGGGGGTCGGGTGGTTGAGCAGGTGAAAAATTTAAATTGCCTCATGAAGGGCACCCCATATGGGTCGTCATGGTATGGCAATGAAAAATGGCAAAACTAGTTAGTAAGAGAAAATGAGCAAAATTGTAAATTGATTATGTGTATTCGATTAGTGTTAATTATCCCACCAGCACATATCCTGTTGACGGAAACATCACCAGAACATCATTATGCCCCTCCCAAATAAATGCTGTTAATCTGCATTGCTTTGGCACGGCCGTCTTCCTTTACTGTATAATGAAGCAAGAGCATTTTTGTGCTATTATCTATGCGAAAGAGATATTACAAAAAAATGGCCTTGCGCATCGTGATCCTAAAATATCAACTACGATTTTGAAATGATACACCAGCGACGGGAAGATGGTAGATATAGTCTAGCAGCAGAATCTCGCGCTATCAAGTTACTCCAATGTGTAATGGAAATGTCCCTTACACGTGACAACGATGAGAGCGTGATTGCTAAATTTGTTATATTGTAATGGCAAGTTTATTGAGAAAATCATATTGGCACTGTCTCGTGAATATGAAACTCGAGAGTCTGTAGGCGTATGTACGGCGCAGCTAAGAAAGCTTCTGGTAGAATGCAAAGCATTCCAACCGAATGATTCTGAATCCATACATGATGAATAGGAATCGGATTGCAAAGCATTCCAATCCAAGCACGCGGCTGCTCGGGCAGTGACATTCGTTCTTTCACGTCCAAGGGGAGACAACATCGCGAGCGAGAAAGAAAAAAAAATCCATGAGCAAAGCATTACTTGGCGACGAAAAAAATGAAGACTTCCGCGAGCAAAGCTTCGCTTGACGACCATTGGTCGCTACCAGCGACAACAAAAATATATTACGTGGGTTTTAGTATGTTACTGGCGGTGGTATGAATTTCCATGAGCGCTATTTGCTTTTTATGTTGCTCGCTACAGCCCATTTTAGGGTGGGCCGTTCGGAACTCTAGCGTTCAGAGCCAATGACGCACATACAAGCTCACCTTTACTTCTTGGCCGCGGATGCCTAATAAATGCCCGTCGGGGTTGGTCAGACGGAATCTTCTTCGTGACAGCGACGGATTATGACATCGTAAATAAACGGGATTAATAAGCACAGATAAAATCAAACGGCCAATGGGGGTCCTCTGGAAAAAATCTATAAAGAACATATCCTTGCTGCGCTTGTAATCAGTTGAAACCATTCACAGCGTCACAGAGAAGACTCACAGAAATCGTCGACGTGATATTGACTACGCACGGTGATATATGACGACCACCAACATCTAGATCGTTGTTATGTCGAAGGATTTTCTCACATGCCGCATAGATCTTTGAAAAATAATAGTCAATTGGATCTTTGAGATCTGCTGAATTTTTATTGATATCAATAAATATCACTAACTGCAGCAAAAACGCTATCTGATATTAAACCATCGTTTAACTCCGTTGACATTATCGGTGATATATATATATGTATGCATGCATGTATTGCCGCCCACACTATTTATGTATATTCATGTAACGTCTTAGCCGCACAACACCGACAACAACAGCGGCACCGTGTCCTATCACTGGCGATGTCACGTACGTTGCTGATAATACGCCGATTAACGTCCTTTTTGCAGCGACCAGCAAGGATACGGCATATATAACATTGTCGATGACCATGATACGTCTGCCTTATACCCTCTGTTTTGTAATATGCTCGTTAATGATGTTTTCCAGCGATGCCTTCTACCTACATGCTTGATTATATCTGTAAGATTTTGTGGGACTCATGAGATATTACATCTGATACTAAGCAATCAATTAAGCTGCTTTTGCGACGAATTCCAGGCAGCACAAATACGTCTTTGCAGTTAATTGTTTATATGCGGGATCGAGCAAGACTATTTCCTCAGTAGTTTTAATTTATCAGGATTGACACGGTTCCAGACCAGAACATTCATCGGTTGAATGATGCCATGGATATGTCGTAAATTTCACAGCGCTAAATAATGACAGCCTTACACGCCGGTGACCTCAGCACAATGTTTGATGGCATTTCCATACTCCACCGTGTGTACCGCATTGATGATTTGGGTCGTTTGAATTACACCAGTTTTAATCGTTTTGATTTCTTCGATTACGTCATCGAGTCGTGTGGGAATTTCAACGAGTCCAATGTTGACTACCATTTGATTTCCAAGGAAATAACCAACGACTTTAATAAGACTCTGAAAGATATTTTGAAACTTTGTAAACGCGCATACATGAAGATAATACTCAGATAGCAACGTGGTTAATGTATCACTCGCTGTCGTTAAGGTGGTACTTGTCGTGGCGTCACTGTCGGCATAGTCCGATTTTGGTTCTTTCAGAACAACAATGGTATTTCTGTTTGTGCAGAATGGACCGGTCATGGAATCGTCGATTCTATAAATGCATCTACGGATCTTATTTCTGATCTCATTTCTGATCGCTGCGATTGATACGTATGAGTCTCTGATTTTCCCACTATCAGTAAATACCGGGATGTTATCGATGGTTGCACCTAAACCTCGCAGGATAATATCGGCTCATTTAATATGGCTCGTTTTAAACTTCCATGTTGATCCTGAAAAACAACAACCTCATCCTGGTTAATCACAACGAGATTAATAAGATCAGCAAGGTCATCTCTTTTCACAGACTTTGACAAATCAATGTCACCAGGACCCTTGCGCGTAGTAGATCTTCGGTAAATATTTACCATTATAAATTATTAACCTGTTTAAAACGATTGACGGTTGTGGCGTCTGACGGCTATGCCGTCCACTGGTGTACTCATGCACGACTTTATGTGGAGGATCTGACGACCTTGATATAGCGCCAAGTACTGCAAGAGTTACTGGACTGCAAATAGGTTGATCTGTTAAAGTCTGCTTTGGTAATGTTGAATACATGATCATGCTGCCAAATCGGCTAATATATTTTAAAAATTATTTTTGTGGCGCCAATCCATATGAATGAAAATAAATAACACCACGTAGATCAATACCTTATGCAACTCAGTGAGTATCTGAACCTAAAATTTCATCGAGATTACTGATACCAGGTTTTCGATGCTTAATAGCCGAACAGCATGAAATAAATCTAACCTGGACATGTGGAGTTTTAGTGAAACGTTCCTGGTAGTCGCAGACCTTGACCGTACCAAGTTCCTGACAATCTTAGGCCTAGTCAAAATAATTTGAGGTCATTAGTCCTTGCCCAGTTGCGTTTTTTAATGCCATGCCGGCAGCTGTTCCAATGGCAACAAGTATAGCTGATTTTGCAAGAGCTACAGCTATAGCTGCAATCAACCCTGGTATTGCCACTAGAAGAGTAAATATGCCACCAGTCTTTGCGATATCGTTGATCGCATTCGCAATAAGATCAAGTCGCACGCCAGTCTTTGATTTCTTAACGTCATTAAAGAGTATGAGCTGACATTCAGTAAATGGTAGTTTATTTGGGCCTTGCAGCGTCGTTAGTCCCCCCCACACACACACACACATACACACACACCTTGATTTCAAACCACCACAGCGAGATCTGCTTACCAGACTTACATATGAGGCTTTTGGCAATTAGAATCTCAGCAATCTTTCAAGGCACGGATGTAGAATCAGGGTCTTAAAGGGGCCCAGGTTGGTCGATCTCACCGTCACCCCACCCCGCCCCACACACACGTTGGTAAAGTAAATTTTGATAGAGGTCGCACAGATTTACACCTATTTCAATCGCCTCAAGCTACTGAGAAGTATTTCCTCCTCCGTTTACAAGAATTTGACAACGATTTTCAATCTCAAAAGCCACCTGTAGTAAGTTAGTTCCTATCCTATCTGAAGCGAGGTTTCTGTTTGCATTAATGTTCCTGGTGGTGTTGGTGGTAGCGGGACTGACTGTGATTTCGAGCGTTTGCAAAATAGGATTCCGCATGCCATCGATCAGGATTTACCAAACATGAATCTTACAGACCAGATGCAATGATACATGCAACCCTACTGCTACCCCCACCCCATTAATGTCGCTTGTGCTGATGAGCAATTCAATGTCAAGGAGTTTCATCAGCAGTTTTGTGAAGATGCAGTTGGTATTATCAAAAAGCTGGGCAATAGTATATACATCGCTAAATCTGATATTCAATCTACATTCCGTATCATTTCTTTTTCACTCAGAGTTTACCCTTCTAGTCTGGTAAAATACTATATATTAAAAATGAATTTAGACCGAAAGGCTGCAGCTCCAATTGTCGCAAATTTGAACATTATAATTAAGCCTTAAATAACTTTAAACATGGTTCCTTAGTGAGGATCCTGTATAAACATGGTTCCTTAGTGAGGATCCTGTATAAACATGGTTCCTTAGTGAGGATCCTGTATAAACATGGTTCCTTAGTGAGGATGCTGTATAAACATGGTTCCTTAGTGAGGATCCTGTATAAACATGGTTTCTTAGTGAGGATCCTGTATAGACATGGTTCCTTAGTGAGGATCTTGTATAAACATGGTCCCTTAGTAAGGATCCTGTATAAACATGGTTCCTTAGTGAGGATCCTGTATAATTTCCTTCCCTAGAATAAGCAACAATGCAATGTCACATTTCACTGGCCCGCTTTTAAGAGACGTGTAAGATGCTAATGACACCTTTAGTAGAGCACAACACTTACCCCTCCCCATCCCCGATGCTACATTTATACAGTTTTGTGGTATTATCCTTGATTACATCTTGGAGTGGCTCTTCTCTCCTTTGATAAACTTCAAAAGCCATTAAGGTTTTGATCAATATTCGTGTCCATATAATCAGTGCGACTGAAGAAGCTGTAGTCTTTAATATGTTACCGAACGTTCGCTTGTTCAGTAAGTGTTCCAAGTCTTGTTTTCTAGAGAAAGTTGATAAATTTAACTATTTGCACCAATAACCGTAATCAGTATGTTACAATCAAGTCTGTACTGTCTGATCTCCAAATCCGGTTTAAATTCCTATCGTATTATAATAGAAAAAGTATGTTTTCTGAAGATAATTCTCTTTTACGTGTTTTTTTATATTTTATTTAGATTGTGTACCTGATTTGCGTCATGTTTTACCTACCTTTTTTTACATGATTATAGGTAGTAATCAAGATATTTACTAATATATAGGTTCAGGACCTAACATTGCTTAGGTTCAGGACCCTAAATTTAGGTTCAGGACCTAACATTGCTTAAGAGTTAGTTAAATTATCCATTAGCTTTTCGAAAATTCTATTTCATCGCAGGTCAGGTGAGGTGTGTGTGTATATATAGCGGCTTGATAACAAATCTTTCATTCCTGTTTCAATCAGTCTTTGGGAATCAATTTTTATTACTTAAAATATTCATTGGAACTACAAAGTCTTCATTGACTTTTGGACTAAAACACTACTTTAGAATTATTGAGAACTCATTCAAAGACATTCTGAATTACATCATCGTGGTACTCTGACTATTCAAGATTATTTCCATTCATTCGGAACATTCCGTACTTTTGGTTGTGTAATAGGATATTTAGGATATTTGTAATTTAATTCACTATACCGTAAGTGTCTTTTGAATCTTCATCTTGCATTCTTGGGAAATAAATTTTGTGTTGAATGTTACTTAAGATTTTGGTTTAGATTCGTTTTTGTTACATCCTTTAAACCAGAGTCGGAACACAAGCCAAGTATTTGTCTGCATGCTGATCATACAACGTTATCACTTGGTTTTCAGGCCATCTATGGCTCTCGCTGGTTCTTATGTGAATTTACGTCAATCTGGTCCTCTTTCTGTATATCATTTAGAGGGTTCTCTTGTATTGCCCTGCCTGTGAGATTTGTAATAACTGTTTGGAAAATCACTATTTAATATTTTCACAGATAACATGGCCATAGATTCAATTATTGATAAGAAACCGTACAATGATAAACAAAAGTCCTTTATGTGGTTTATAAGGTTCTTAGACTTAGAATGGTTCAAATTCAAACTTTATGTACCAGCCTAAATACATTCGTGCCGCAAAATGTCCTCATTGAGGGCCTTTTTCACTTACAGGTCAAGAAATTATCGCACTCTCTATCCAATGTCAAAACCGATCCCCAATTACTTGCTTGCAATCAACGTTCCCTTGATATTTGACACGTTACTCAATACATCCCTGCACCTTCAGATGTTTACAAAATTAAACCGTACATATACCTGACGCTATTTCATTGCTGAGCTGTTAGGACAGAATGATTCCCATCCATATTTATAATCCCATACATGATTATTTGTTTATAACTTGTTTTTCTTGATAATTTCAGCAAAAACAAATTTACTTACTTATTGGCTGTTTGATACATTCATAAGATTAGCTCCAATCCGGATACTGCATCCTGTATCCTAGTGCATGTACAAAGAGTTTGAATACTCCATGGAAGTGCGTTTACCTATCACAGTTCCTGCACTGAGTTCGATCTTACGTGATATTTATCTTGTAATCCTGAGTACGACCTGTACTTGTTTCGCTCACTCTTGCATACTACCTCTAATGTCCTTGTTATAACAGGTGAGACGAACAGAAAGAATCACGATGCACTGAAAATGTCATACACTTGCGAAATGTCTCAGTCACAATGACAGTAAATATTCTAGTGGCAACCATTGTCACTTTTTGACATATCTTGCATGACATAATGGGCAAACCACACACTATAGCCTTCTCTGCCCACCCACCGAAATATCAACAATTACTGCCTCAATAGATTATTTATCGGT
This sequence comes from Sinohyriopsis cumingii, assembly GCA_028554795.2. NCBI lineage: Eukaryota > Metazoa > Mollusca > Bivalvia > Unionida > Unionidae > Sinohyriopsis > Sinohyriopsis cumingii. Next base: position 4,288,080 of record CM068831.1, on the reverse strand, counting down.
CAGGGGTCGCAAAATGGCCCAACGAAATCACTATCCCTACTGTCTTAAAAGAGTGCTTATCGATCAGGGTTAAGACATATGTAATTTGTTTTCATAGAGATGGGGTTCTCCACAGGAAATAATTCGTACAATAAAGGGATAATGGTTTATTCTCCTAAATTAGATATAATGGACCTCTTTTGAACCTCATTTTTCAAACTGAGATATACTTGACATCTTTTGGACCTCATTTTCCTGACCGAGTCTTCGCGGCAAATTAAATGTTTAGCAAATGAAATTATGATAATATGCGATCAGAAGCGTATGTCATATCCAAGAAACCAGTATTTCAATGGCCACAATGGCTATGACTGCCTGAAGTGCATGGGAGAAAGCTGGGGACTTATTAAATTAATTCTGCCTACTGCAGTTCTAAAATGTTTCACCAACGTTGAGCAAAACAGTTATATTCTGTTACTGAAGACTGGTTTAATAATTTATACCATGCTGACCAAGGCGATATCATTTGCTGGATTTTGAAAAAGTTATTTGCACTATTTTCGTAAAAAATGTGTTTTTACAAGGACTACAATCATCTACGGTTTTCTGGAATGTCGTATTTGTCATATCATATAAAAGTGCTCCTTTAAAATTATCTTTTGATTACGGCATTGCAGACAAATCTCTACTTCGGATAGACGTTATTTTATTTTGTTCCGAGAACAGGGTCTGGTAGCAAATCGCTACGAATCTAACTAGTCGAAAGCTTTTCTACAGTGCAATGTTTATTTCAGATATACGTCTCAGGGCAACTCATACCTGCGACATTTAAGATGTACGTTATCATTTTTCCTAAATAATATGAAATAAATAGATTAAAGCGATTAGTTTGACTCATTTTACGTAACGTTTGCATGGTTTGAGACCCCAATCTCAAGAATCACCCGATTAAATTGACTTAGTTCAAATACGAGCAGACAGATTGATGAACCCAATTTACGACTACTAACCGCGTTGCATGGGCTTAATATTGTAATTGTGTCTTAGTTTCTCTTTTGAATCAACGTAGACTGTGAAACAACTTGATTTCATTTTTAATCATCAAAATGGATTATAAACCATGACATAAATTAAGACATCCGTTTTAACCAAATTTAAAAAGAACTTTTCGAAATCAGTTTTACTGATATTTGACGGTTTCATGTGTATTTTAGTATATGTGCTGACAGGTGATGTGTAATTAAAGCGTTCTTTTAATAATAATGAGTGATTCTGCGCTTAATATGGAATTTCGCACCGCTATATACCCTGACCTAAGGGGTAGATACATATTGTCGTCATTTTCATCCCAAGAGTCATCAAAGATTGCATGTTCTGTAACATAACCATTAATGGCAAATGAGGTGTTATCGGAAACCAAATTTTTACCTTGATAAAATGAGGAATGTCAAATGATTTATAAGAGATTGTTTGAATTGATGTAGTGATGTCATTGTAAAGTAGCACCTAGTTCATCATTAGCAAAAGTTTCAAAATAAATAAAAAATAATAAGATTGAGACAATAATTTTAGCTCAGTTAAAATATTAAATAAGTAATTATTTTCAATGTTGCTTCTAAAATGTTCTATTTCCGTTTTTTAAATAATATTTACAGCATATCATAAGCTATTGCCTCAGCAATGCTCTCTGAGGAATCTTCTAATCAACCAGTGTGTTTTTAAATTCTTTATTTTGCGTAAACAGTGGACATCAAATATGTAAAGCAGTATAACAGGATTGTATTTGTTTTTGGTATCGTTTACAGAATGAGAGGAATATTTAAAGGATCTAATTATAACGAATTTCACATGAATTTGTATAAAAAAAGCTGATGAAACAGAAATTTAATTCTAAGATCTGTGAGTAGTGTTGACAGGCGTTTTAATTTATGTTGATAAAAACCGGTGACTTTTTGCAGGTATAGATCATATTGAACTGAGAGAAAAACATCAATACAGTAAAGATTTTGAGAAATTCGCATGCAAATATAAAATGTTTTGTTTAAAATTAATATGAAATTTGCTAGTTCCTTGTCACTTCTTTGCACAAAAAGCAAACATTATATAAATTGACCTTTAAATCGATATTATATTCTTTGAAGTCCTGCACCTATACTGAATTCCCTGATTTATGTTCTGAATGAATTCCAATAATTATGACTGTCCGATGTACCTTAATGATATAATCCTGAATGTATTTGAGTGTGTTCTCAATAGTCCCGAGCCAGTGTTTTATTCCAAAAGGTCAATGAACACTTTTTAATTCCAATGAATAATTTAAATAAATAATTCCCCTAACATTATTTTGTTTGGCTTGATAGCAAATGTATATCATATATATCCCCTTATCATCGTGAGACCCCGATCCTACCGTTTAAGTTATAATTTATAAAACAACTCCCCCATTCCTACACTCCTTTTATATCCTTACATACCAATACGCATATGTCTACTACCAACACCCAGTTATCCGTTGTCGACATCCAATTATCTCCTACCTAGATACCTTATACTTACCCTTATAAATAAATTAACAGTTCTATCTCCATTTATCATATTGCTGCACATTTTTCACAATCTCGTTTTGACAAAAATAACCTACCATAGCACCGACTCAAGGTGGAATTTAAAAGAGGCAGAATACAATATAAATCCCGTATCAACAATGCTAACATCTTTATGTCCCGTACAGCCCAATGATCCCTTTTATAAAGTTAAAAAAGCACCTAGATGAATAATGGCCCTTTACCCCACCTCTACTCTCTACGGAAAACAAAACTAATATATCATGCAGGACCTAAAAGAAGATTGTAAAATAGAATTTAAAACACTTAATGAAATACCATTTCTAAGCCATCTTGGGATCAGTGTCACAGGATTACCCATCTTATAAATATAATTATTGAAATTTTCTCTAGCCCTTTCAATAATCTAGACCCATCTATTAAAATAAACCTAACCTATTCATACATGGTAGAATGTAAAAGAAAAAGTGTAAACAAGATAGTAAACCCCAAATAAATATGTGCAAATATCGTTCATATAAGGCCCTCTCTTATACGTTTAGTAACAAAACATCCTTCTATGAGAGCCCTAATTGTTTTCTTTTATAAAAATTCCATGTTCTACTCTTCTGTATTTTAATATATACCTATCTTCAATATCTGCACTACAACAGTATGAAACAAGCCTTATTCAACAGATCACAGACCATACAAATTATTATTATTATTAGTAGTAGTATTGTTGTTGTTATTATCAACAACATCATCATCATCATTATGATTATTGTTGTTGTTATTATTAGCATTATCAACATCATTATCGTCATTATTATTATTACTATTATTATATCATTAGTCATATTATTATTGTTATTATTATTATTATTATTATTATTATTATTATTATTATTATTATTATCATTATTATTGTTATTATTATTATTATTATTATTCAGTGTAAGAAGTAATAAAGGCAAATATTATTTTGATATATTATATGACAAGAAGAAATTTACATTAGGTTACCTATTTATAAGTTTCTTAGGACAGGGTTAAGCATCTGAAAGACAGTGTATATTGTTAACGAGTTAAATGAAGGCAATATGATTTAAAGTGTATTAAATTAAAGTTTAAAATTTGGTCAGTCATTTTTTTTCTCTGATACTGACTTCCCTAAAGCGTGTAATGAATTTACGTCAACCCGATGTAGATTGGTTGATTGATTGATTGAGGTTTTACGCAGGAACAGTTTAGAGTAAAAGTTAACTTCCTTCAAGAAATTTAAAATGCAAGATAGATTTACTGAATCAAACTCTCCACGATGTGCTAAACGTTGCAGTAACGGCTGCATGTCGGTTGCAGATAGGAGAAATTAAAATCATGGCGTACAAACTGAACTTGCAAGATTATTTAATTTCATTTTTCGAAATGTAAACATAAACGTGTACGTATTACAGTTTTGTGTGAATTATTGAAATGTAATATCTGAAACATTGAAACAATGTCAATAGCTTTGGGGTTTTTCTTAGAAAGATAGTGAACTGATTTAGATGTTTGTGTGTGTGTGTGTGTGTGTGTGTGTGTGCGTGCGTGCGCGCGTGTGTGTGTGTGTGTGTGTATGTGTGGTTTGGATTTGTAACGCAGCTTTAATGATTTTTCAGTCATATCGCTACGATGTCTGCAGTGTGGCAGTTTATAGTGATGTCTAGCACTTGGGCATCATGCCGCAGGCATGTATCATGATGTCCCACTCAGTCACATTATCCTGACACCAGGCCGACCAGTCCTAAAACTAACCTCTTTATCCTCAGCGCCAAGGGAGGCAGCTGCTAGCACCATTTTTATAAGTCTTTGGTATGACTCGGACAGGATTGAAATAATAAAAAATTCTCGGAATAATTGTTTCACTTCGTTTGCTGTCGTGATTCATCAATAATTGCCCGTTGGTGCGAATTCTTTAATTAATATTTTTGTGTGATTTCTGTGGCATATCATGTGTGACATTGCTGATATTGTTGTCTATGAACTTAAATCTGAATTATTATTATTATTATTATTATTATTATTATTATTATTATTATCACCATCATCATCATCATTAATTCGGAAACTTCAACAAGTATTTGCCCTAAATCATAAATATGCACGTTGTTATATGTTCTTGGACAACATCCATCACACTTCTAATATATAAAATGGAATATCTCTCCCGACAATAATTGTGCCATTTCCTTGACAAATGACCTAGAACGCTGGAAACAATGGTTACAGTTTTTTCTTCGTCAAAACAGTAAATAATTATATTTCATAAGAAGGATTTATATATTACATTGACATCAGCCTTCCAGCAAGCGTACAAAAAATACGTACAAACCATTTTGATGCTTACTGTTACTTTATTCAAAGTATCCAACCCACATACAAATTATTGTTGTATAAAAATATATCAAATATATGTAAATAGTAAAAATATTGAAATATCAGGCACAGCCAGTCTCAAGAAAATTTGCCATATCATTAGACAGATGATGTGTAGATGACTTGAACCACACTTTTAGGGCAAGTCGTAGAAAATGCGAGAAAGTTATCTGAACTAAGATTAGCAGCGTAACTCCTTGGTACTAAGATTTGCTATCAACGATTATCAGTCTCCCGATAATAAGCGTATTAGAAGAATTAAAAAGATTAAGAAATTGAATGTAGCTGGCTTTTTCCCGGTATCAATGAGTACTATGTGAAGTAGGGATTTGAGATTATGATATTTAATCTCATTATAATGAAAAGTTAATTTAAGGCCTTTAACAGATATTCCACATTTCGACATTGTGATATGCTTAAATATTACTTGTAATATCTTTATTACAGTTGAACCCAACATAACGTGTGTGACATTGACCTGAAAGTCAAAAGGCTGAGCTGGAAAGTGCAGCAATAAATTATCGAACTTTCATAAAGGCTCATCAAATGTAAAAGCAAAACGTACCAAGAAGCCTAGTCAATATAAAACACGAAAAATCTTTGCCCAAAACCTATCAACAAATTGCTTATAACTTTGACCTTCACCCCAACAATAAAAGCGACAGGCGTACATGCCATGTAATTAATTGTTCTGCTTCATAACCCATTAAGTGTTTAGTGTATATACTTAAATTTAAAATAATAAAATGTATCCAAAACCTTCAGGCACATTTAGGATAACTGTCACTTCGAGTGGAAGTTTATAGGGAAGAGGGAGCGTTTTACAGAATCAATTGTCTTAGTTTCAAAATGATTAAGGATGAGGATATATTGAGGGGTTGAAGAAATACTGACTAAAAGAAACACATTTTAACGGAAACAGTAACGCAAGTGTTCAGCGAATGGGACGTTGAGTCCAAGGTCAAACCGGATGATCGAGCCTGTCGAAGAATGAACTGCAGCTTCAAAATAATTAATGCAAAGTTTGATAAGAATCTTTGAAGAAAATTAGGAAATATATGTGATTTGTAAATGGTAAATTGTTTCAAACTATTTATTAACATTTACATTCAAAATATTAGGCCCATATTTGTTAATACTGTGATACCTATTAGTTTTATATATTGACATCGCAATATCTGCATCCATATAACCATTTTGAATAATGAAATTTCACACCTAATAACTGTTTACAAAGTTGGGAGCTCAACTTTTCAATGCGATTTGCCTAACTATAACCCATAACGATTGACCATCAGCTGAAAACTGGCATGACTAATTTGTCAAGGGTGTCCATTATGTATCTATCTATGAACTGAAACAAATACTTATCCAGTTTATTAAATAAATTCGGAACAGGAGTTAAACGATTAGACTAATTAGTCTTAAAGACGATAAACGACAATTAAAATTTGCCAAAAATCGAAAACTTCGTATCACCTAATTTGAAATTAGATTCTTGAGGCCAATGTTTCACAGAGGCTCAAAATAGAAACGTTTCTTTGTTAGTATTAACGTTTAGCTTTTATCATTTTCAATTTTCAAACTGTGCATTTTGCTAATTCTGTATTTCATCGCCGTATCAAAACATTATCAGCATAAAAAACACAATTATGTTTATCATACAGAAAGATATTAGTTCAAAGTCATTTAGAAATTACTGTTGCTTTAACATCGATATGAAGAAAGGAAAGGTGACAAACATTCACCTTGTTTAACACCTGTGACACACTGAAGCTCTATATCCAGACCATGTTTTTATTTCTTCTATCTCTTGCAATTTGATTTAAGAAATTATGTTTGATTTGCATATGTAAGGTAGCAATCATACAAACAAATGCAATGAGTGGTCGTGGACTGGATGTTTAATCCAATCAATTACACATAAAAGCATTACAGAATATTACAAATTGTAAACTATAAAAATTATATGTATCATAAAAGATTACATGGTTATTGTCAGAAATGATATTTCACTAGAGAAAAAGCATCGTGTGATTTGCGATAATTTATTTTTTCTCGCCTCAAAAAAAACCCCCCATGTGTCAGCATAATATTCCATAAACAAAAGGCTGAAACTAAATATTCAGTAATAATGTTTGGACACAAATAATTCAACATAAAACTCATATACTCAAAATTCTGAATAGTAATCTCTACACTTTAATATTGAAGCTGGACGTAAATTAAATGGTTAATATATATATATATATATATATATATATATATATATATATATATATATATATATATATATATATATATATATATATATATATATATATACATAGATATATGTATGTTCTAATTTTATCTACTGTGGATATTGCTATTCGTTGTATTAGTTATTGTCATAAACAACAGCCCCGAAACTGTCATTAACAATAATGTTCAACTGTCATAATCAACAGTCTTCAGCTGTCATAAGCAACAATCTACAGCTGTCATTAAGAACAGTTTATTGCTGCCATTTCCAACATAACTGCTGTAAAAATGATTGTGGTTTAATGAAATATACGAGTACAAAACAAGCATTTACAGAACACGTGAATGTCTAGAAGTTCTCTTTAGAGAAGCCAAAGTTGAATTTTGCACACGCCTCTTTGATGACTTTTCCCAGAGCAGGTGCTCCACAATAGAATACTTTGACTTTTCCCTTGTTCTCATCTTTAATCTCCGTGAATACCTGCAAATACAATGATAATTTGTCAGATATGTATTTTTGAATACTTTTCTTAAAATCAGTAACACCATCACCACCACGTGCACGTGTTAGTGCCACCACCATTGCAACAGTCAACAGGTTAGGGTGAAAGCTTGTATTAAATAATCAGGTTATAAAAATTGTTCCCGAACAAAATAAAAGAATCCTTCAAATGCATTGGTATAGGGAACGAACATTTTGCCCTAGAGTCAGAAGTTTGCGTGTGCCACGTGACGTAGCCCATTTTGATCTCACAGGTGCAATTTTCAACCTAACACCGGTACAAACTAAAAAGTTATTTTTCTCTCATTCCTGAGATAACAAAATAAGGGAGAAGTCAAAATGGCGTATTGTCAATACTGACATAACATTCAGATATAAAAATACATACTTTACTTTTCCTCCCGTTGAGATAGGGCGTTGAAAGTTAGGTTTTCATTAGTTTAGACTTTTAAGGGAATGGCAACATGAACCGTCGCAATAGCGTATTGTAGATACCTTGGGCAATGATATAGATGTTGATAAGTAAAATAATGAAGTCTACACTAATCGACAATCATAATAAGACATACGTAAAAGATGATGTAAACGCACACATAAGTTTGAAACCGATTTGCACTTCATAAATAATAACACGAGTATGACCTTACAAACAATAACAATTATAATGACGCTTATTGGCCTCGAATACAGAAGGCTGTACATGTGAGCTAGGTCAGTCTTGTACAAAACGCTTTGTTACCAGACTCATAACTTCAACCGATGCTCCTTTTAGTACTTATACTTATTGTGATGAAACGTTCACGCCATGATGGAAATTGTGGAGTTTTGCATGCACTACTGGCAGTAAAAAGGTCACGTGATAAACTACAGCAGTTGCATGATGAAAGACAAGGATGTTGTACTCTGGAAAACACTATTATAAATTAATGTGAGAAAAATCATCTTGTCATAGAAGATTCCTACAAATGAATTAATTTTTGAGAAGTCAGTACATTAGTTAATTAGTTACTGCATGTTGATGCATTAAAGCTAGGAGAAGAAGAAGAACACAATAAGGATGATTATGATGACGACGATTATGAAAAAAAACGACAACAACTAGCACCTAGACAAGGATGACGATCTGTGTTGATTTTGGACATGGAAGCAAGTAAAATACAAACATTTTTAATATCATTTTGCAACTAATTAAGTATTTTCCACGTATTTATCCGTCATCAATGCAGTTATCTACTGATCAGCCGTCGTTTCCACCCTCACTCTCCATCCTCACTCCCTCCCTTTTTAATTTCTCCCTCACTCAATTAAATCATTTCCTGTCACCTTATTCCAGTCGGGTCTCCCAGCTTCCGTTTTTGTTTTCAGGCCGGTGATCAAGTCCTTTTTGTCCTTTTTGTGCATAATTTCTAGCGCCATCTGTAGTCCTATCCCCTTCATATCAGTCTTCTTGGCAGCTGACGTCATGTACATGCGCATGTGTATTATGTGTTCAAAAGAACCTTCCTGATCTTCGGACTGTTCCAACTCAAGTTTTGTCAAGAGACTGACAAACCACTCAAAGCATCTTTGATCACGGTTTATCCATATGAAGTCAACCTAAAATTATAATTAGGCTAAAATTCAGCGAACATTGACCCTGACGTAATGAAGGAGTGTCTCGTATGATGTTTATGATATGTTAACACATCACTGTAATGTCGAACTTTTCTCTTGCCCACCAACGTTATTCTGAGATTTACTTTAGGCTGGTTAAATCTTATCTTAGGATTAAGTAAAGTTATTATTATTACGTAATCGATTCACACATTGTAAAGACTCTTCACACTGTGTAATAATTTTTTTTCTTCCATGACATGAATTCTAGCAACTCGAGTTGGATTCTCTATTCTGTTAACATAAAAGGAGCAGTAAACGTAAAACATATACCTATGTAACAGAAACTAATTTCTTGCTTTGCAGTTTGATTCAAATAAAGTATAACCAATTTGAAGTGCAAAGGTACAGTCTGGAATGCTGTACACTTGTAATCGTTTTGACAATTTCATATTTGTCATAGTCATCCAGCAGCAGCATTAGAGTGTAATAATTACTAAAAACAAATATCTATACACATAAATTAACGAACCTTCCACATTAATGTAATGGATTTCAAAGGCGTCTGTCTAACCGATATTGAATCAGCGACGTAATTTGTGTCATAAGCCAACCGGAAGTCGACTAACTTTCAAAGGGTCGCTTCTTAACTGTGGAGCTGAAATTGGATCAGCGACGTCATTTTTGTCATAAGACAACCGGAAGTCGTCTGACTCGGTATTTTTCTTTAGAACTCGTATAACGTAATCGATAAATAAATATATAAACACGTTCTTTCTTGATTTACATGACTATGTATCAAACAATTATAGTATTTCTCTCCGACGTTTGCGGGGGCTTGAAAATGAGTAATACTTTAGGAGAGTATAATTTAGTTTCACTCGTGACAGTGGGAAAGGTTCAGTCTTGACTGTGGCAAGGTCCAGTCAAGTACACCTTCTAAGAAACTCTTCCAAGAACAGTAAATTGCCCCGTGACACTAATGCATTAGAAAAATGTGCCAATATTATGAATTTTAACTTTAAGCGAAAGCAAAAGAATAGTAATACTTGCCTTCTTTAGCTTCATCATAGATTCGGGAACTTGTCCAAACCATGTATGTTGACACTTAGGACAAATTTGCTTTTCCTCCTTGTATTTGTACCACACGCTCTGGAGTATAGATGCCATTGGAGTTACCCCGATTCCTGCGCCGATCAGAACGGCATGCTCTGTATCAAACACTTCTCTGCATCCAGTTCCATAAGGACCGTCCATAAAACACTATAAAAGAAAGGAAATTTCCTTTTAAGGAAGATCTAGATCAGTAGTAGAGGATGACACTTGAGGTTCAACAGGAATCCTGTCCTAAATAGGGACAAACGTTTATAGTAACTAATTGGAGATTAACATGGATGTTTAACAATAGTGTAGCATGAGGCTAAGTCTTCTCTCGAACTGAAATACTAAATTACTTTTCACGTTTCACACGAGGAGGATGCCTCTTGGTTCTTACCGGAAGGCTAACTTTGTCAACGATAAGCTTTTATCGTGCTGTATTTTAATGGTGACCAAACCTGATGATGTTGTCTTGTTTAAATTAAAGCTAAAATTATCTCTAGAATTTGCAAAATTCTCCCCCCCCCCCATTCATCTTCCGATCAGCCCCATCCCCCAAAACCCTGCAAATATAAAACAAACAACATATCGATTTTTTCCAAGGGTGGTTATTTGATTCCAAGAAAGAAATTATATTTCTTTTGATGATGCATTGTATATGTGGAACGTTAACTGTCACCACTATTCCTATGTACAATCTATCTATAAAATAGAACCTTACAATTTGCTACATAGAAATTGCATTAAATTGTAGAATTAACCTGATTGTTTCATGAAATATTGCTGTAAAGCTTAGCATCATTTGTATGTAGCTGATATCCAGAAAAACGTGATGTAGTACGATTGAATCAGTAACTGTTAATCAAGGTCTTCATATTACATTCAGCATTTAACATAACAAGCCTTCTGTTTTTGTATTGACACATTTCACACAGTCAGGTGATGTTGGTGATATTTTAGGAAGTTGTTTTCTTTTTTTTTCTTGTTTTTTGTTCGCAATTAATTTGATACCATGTGAATACTTCTGACTTAGTATAATACAAAACTCATAAAACAATATAATGCTGGGATTAGTTTAGTTCACTCAAATCATTCTTCGCTTATCGATTTTCTCTTGCAATGGCATAATTCTATCAAATATCGCCATGCTATATACACATATTTACCTGTTCAACTATGTTTCGAAATCTCAATAATTTTGTCTGTTGTAGTTTAACTGCATAAGTTATACCATTAAACTCGAAGGTGTTTATATATACTTTACTTATAATACGTTTATCTCGGTTGTAAACTTTTGGCCTAATTCAATGAAACGTATGTTTTCGTTCGTTGATATTTTTATTTAATTCGTCAATACTACCGTGTACCAGGCGTAGTAATCAATAGCCTCTTTACCGACACATTGTTTTGTATCACTACCCATATTTTGTTCTAAGTGTCATTTGTCTCCAGTAGATCGCTACCCATATTTTGTTCTAAATGTCATTTGTCTCCAGTAGATCGCTGATCAAATACGTTTTGGAGGTCAATTGTACCTCAAAGATCGCTAATCATATCAGTTTTGGGGGTCATTTGTATCCATTGCATCGCTACCCATATAAACATTGGGGGTCATTTGTATCCAGAAGGTAGCTACCCAAATAAGTTTTGGGGTTCATTTGTATCTAGTCGATCGCTACACATATTAGTTTTGCGGTTGATTTGTATCCAGTAGATCGCTAATCATATTATTTTTCGGGGATAGTTGTGTGCAGTAGATCGCTACTCATATTATTTGTGGAGGTCATTTGTACCCAGTAGGTCGCTACTCATATTAGAATCGGAAGACATTTGTATCCAGTAGATGGCTACCCATATTAGAATCGGAAGACATTTGTATCCAGTAGATGGCTACCCATATTTGTATTGGGGGTCATTTGTTTGCAATATATGGCTACCCATATTTGTGTCGGGGGTCATTTGAATCCAGTAGAATGATAAATATATACGGGTTGGGGGTCATTTCTATCCATTAGATTGCTAATTATATTAGTATTGGGGGTCATTTGTATCCAGTCGATCGCTACCCATATTATTATTGGGAGTCATTTTTTCCTGTGGATCTCTACTCGTATTAGTTTTGAGGGTCATTTGTATCCAAGAGATCGCTGATCAAATACGTTCTGGGGGCATTTGTATCCAGTTGATTGGTAATCATATTATTTTTGGCGGTCATTTGTATCAAGTCCATCGCTACCCAAATAAGTTTTGGTGGTCATTTGCCACTAGACTGATGCACAAAAATGTTTTGTTGGTCATTTGTATCCAGTTGATCGCTACACATATTAGTTTTAGGGGTCATTTGTATCCAGTAGATCGCTAATCAAATACGTTTTGGGGGTCATTTATATCCAGTAGATCGCTAATCAAATACGTTTTGGGGGTCATTTGTACCCATTTGATCGCTACACATATTAGTTTTAAAGGTCATTTGTATCCAGTAGATCGCTAATCAAATACGTATACGTTTTGGGGGTCATTTGTATCCAGTAGACGGCTAATCAAATACGTTTTGGGGGTCATTTGTATCCAGTAGATCGCTAATCAAATATGTTTTGGGGGTCATTTGAATCCAGTTGATCGCTACACATATTAGTTGTAGGGGTCATTTGTATCAAGTAATTCGCTGATCAAATACGTTTTGGGGGTCATTTTGTATCCAGTAGATTGATATCCCTATTAGTTTTAGCTATCACTCCATAACTTGAGAAGCGTTCGAACCTGTCTGATTCGAACCTGGCTGCAAATCAGGTCCTACATTTCTCGTTCTGATTAATATTCACGGTTGACTCGTGCAAATCCGGTCCTATGCGTTTCGTACTGATTGATATTCACGGCTAAATACTGTTTACTCGCACAAGTCAGGTACTACAGTTTTCATTTGATGCTATTCACGGGTGAATACGGTTGACCCATGCAAATCAGATCCTACACGTTTCCTTCTGAATACTATTCACAAGTGAATACTTGTTGACTCTTGCATATTAGGTCCTACGCGTTTCTTTCTGAATGCTATTCTGGGGTGAATGTGGTTGACTCGTACAAATCAGGACATATGCTTTTCATTCTGAGTGCTATTCACGAGTGAATACAATTGATTCGTGCAAAGCAGGTCCTACATGTTTTGTTATGGGTGCAAATCACGGGAAAATACTGTTGTATGGGAAATCAAATTGATACAAATGTAAAATGCATCCCAGACATTGCTGATAATCAATTTTCCCTTTTCCTAATAATTGTGTTAACTTTTAAACATATACCACAATAAGGACTTATTAATACGCAAAGCAATACCTTTAGATGAACAATTTTTTTCTCAAGTCCTTTCCTCTCGCTCAGTCTAGCTGTACCTCTACGACGTATTCCCTGAAAGTATTAGAGTAAGCAATGAAAAGTATGCTGGAAACAAAGTCAACATGTATGCCGAAATTTTGTATAACCAGACTTACGAAGTTATCATATGATTATTTGCAGTGTCTGTATATTATTATTACTATAACGACCACTACTGCTACCTACCCCTCCTCTACTACTGCTAATACATTTAAGAAAAAATAACGATAATACTAATATCAGTACTACAACTACTACCTATTACTACTAGCTACAAATACGACTACTACTGCGACTACTACCTACTACTACTACTAGCTACTACTACGACTACTACATACAACTACTACTACTAACACCACTACGACTACAACCTACTACTACTCGCTACTACTACGACTACCACCTACTACTATTAGCTACTACTACGACTACCACCTACTACTACTAGCGGCTACTACGACTACTACCTACAACTACCTACTACTACTAGCTACCACTACGAGTACTACCTACTAATACTAGCTACTACTACGACTACTACCTATTACTACTAGCTACTACTACTACTACTACTACTACTACTACTATTACTACGACTGTACTATACATAGCTACTACTACGACTACTACCTACTACTACTAGCTACCACTACAACTACTACTATGATTTCTACCTACTACTAGTAGCTGTTACAACTACTACTACTCCGACTACTACCTACTACTACTAGCTACTACTACAACTACTACCTACTACTACTTGCCACTATTACGACTACTACCTACTACTACTAAATACTACTACGACTAATACCTACTACTAATAGCTATTACTACGACAAATACCTACTACTACTAGCTACTACTACGACTACTACCTATTACTACTAATTATTATTACTACGGATACTAACTACCACTACTAGCTACTACTTCGACAACTACCTACTACTAGTTGCTACTACGACTCTACCTACTACTACTACTGCTACCACTTCGACAACTACCAATTAATACTACTACTACAAATAATTATAATAGTTATTCTTCTTCTTCTTCTTCTTCTTCTTCTTATTATTATTATTATTATTATTATTATTATTATTAATACATGTATTATTATTATTATTACATGTATTATTATTATTATTATTATTATTATTATTATTATTATTATTATTAATGTTATGTTAACCACGAGGGATAATTAAAATTGGAAGTAACATCAGTCAAAGAAATATTAAACCGACACAATGCAAAGTAATTTTACTGGACTGTCGGTAAAGTATAAATGGCTGTGTTATCGTACAAAATAAAAGTGTAATTTTTATGTATATGAACATCTAGAATGTTCTACTGGTGTAAATACAATCATATCTTTGTTTTAATGGGACGTGTGGAAAATAAATTTTATCTTCAAAAAATATATTCTAACTTAGAAAATTCATTGATAAGTGTTTAAAATAGGGCTCCAATGGTCCTCTGCTACCAATGAATTAATAATGAAATGATTTAATGACAATAAAAAGCAAAAGTACCTTTTCAAGTTTATCCAGATTTTCATCTGTGAAAAGAAATTATTAAAGGTATGAAATCCAGATGTACGAAGATAACAAACGAAAGACCAATAGCAAATGATGTATCCGTACCCTTTCCAAACAAATGACGTCTGACAAATAAATCCTTACCAAAACTATTGACATATACGTACCGGAACCAAAAAAATGTCATATACGCACCCCAACCAAACAACTGACATATACGCACCCCAACCAAGCAACTGACGCATACCCACCCCTACCAAACAATTGAGATATACACACTTTCACGAAATAAATGTGCCAGTAGCTTCTCGTGGGTCGCTGGTTCTTTCCGGGGTTTTCCCGGGTTCTTCCTCCACCATTAATACTGGCCGCCATGTATAGCCTATCGTGTGCTGAAAAATGGCGTTAAACCCTACAACAATAACAACAACGAAATAAATGTCTCGGTGTAAAACTTTTTCTTCAAAGTTATCTCCCCTGCAACTTTCATGTCAATAAATAAGAACGATGGCGTTTTATAGCTCGATATGCGGTGCTTTCAAGTCGGAAACGATGATATATGTATAATATGTATTATAACATATCGAAAACTGTCAGCTATTGCAACAAATTAGGTTATTCCCAAACCAACCAGTCTCTTAGATCACTAAAAGTGTTGCAATAAGTCTCTCAATTTGCGTCACGATGACGCAATCCTACGAGGAGGTGTAGTGGAGGCTTCTTGATTTGTGTCACAATGACGCAGTCATATGAGATGGGGTAGCTGAGTCGTTAGGAATATAATTTTAGAAACACTGTAAATTTATAACAAATATAACATTTTTTGCACAAAAGGTATTAACCCCATATTATACAGAACATTTAAAACAAAATGTATTATATCCGATATTATGACAGAAGAAAATCTTTTATAAATAATGAAAGATAATTATAACATCGTTTAAAAAAAAATTATTGTGAGCCAGATCTCTAACACGTTAGCAATACACATGATCCTGCGCTCCGCTCATTTATCCCATCCCCTCTAGCTGTGTATCCGAGGGATAAGGGTATACACAGGAGCCAATGTATGCTGCATTTCTGAATCTGTCAATTTAAAAAGGGACACTCAGGGAGGAAAGGAAAAAATCAATTCTCTGGTCATCTTGATTAGGAGACTAACCGGAGAAATTTACACAAAAAAAAATATTTTAAAACAATAATATTAAACAATTAAAAGTAAAAATATAACAACCCTGGACTTAAAGGTTTACAAATTGTTTAAATTTATATTAAATTTAAAAATTAAACTGACTATAAAAGCATAAATATTGATTGCTATACAAACTAGAAACTTTGCAAATTTAAAAATTTATTAAATATATAATAAATTAAAAAATGACAGAAAGCATTCCTCCATTCATCCATCCATCCCTATAGTTCATAAACGTATTTAAGTTTGTACCTACCTATCTATCTACCTACACAAACATAAATAAATGAATACATACATAGATACATATATACACACACACATACATACATACATACATACATACATACATACATACATACATAAATACATACATATATACATACATACATCCACACATACATATATACTTATATACTGATACATGTAATATATGGTTTGCAATATTGAGTAGGATTCCGGTTTCAAGACATCAGGGTAGCCCTGAAAGGAATAGTTGGTCTTCCCTAAAAATCAATGGTTTTCTTTACAGGCCACACTCGCATTAGTGACTACACCTTCAGGGGCCATCTCCGCACCCTCGGGCACTGATCGTCCAATAGTATCCAACCCAAGGGCTAATGGAAACGAATAGATTAAAAACTAAGGCTGATTAATCTTACGTTTCAGTTTTTTTGCCCTTCGGATGAATGGGTCAAGTTCTGCGTGTTGCTTTTTCTGCTACTACCACTGCATAAAAAGCAGCCATTGCTACTTCCTGAGCTTCTGCTAATCTCGTTCTTGCTGCTCTTGTTGTTGTTGCACTTCTTTTCTTTTTCTTCATCTTTTTTCCTTCACGAGAACCTCCACCAGATGTTCAGCCATCCTGAAGGACCCTATCTCCCTCTTTCTATAGTGCCTGTTTGGAGGTCACTCCAATTCCTTTACGCAGCCAAGATGTTTCTCCATCTGCAAGTGTACAAAGGCCTCGCTCAATATACCACTCACGCTCTGGTTCGTTTATATTTTTTACTTTCTTTCCTGGCAAGACGACAATGAAGTGCATGACTGGAGAACGCATATACCGCTGAGTTCAATCAACTTCCATCACAAGACACGCGAACATGAAAGAAAGCAGCCCTCTTAGAAAATCAAGTGAGAGAGAGAGAGAGAGAGAGAGTCCAGTAAATGTTTAAAAATAAGAGGGCATCATATAATCACAAACAAACTAGTTGGTTCCTCGTCAATGCCTGTTAATGTTCATGGCATAACTCGAGTATCTTTAAGTGTCTGATGGCCATTTTCATATAGGCACACAAAAGTGGATTCCATGACGATGTTTAGAATCTGTATGCCATGACATATTGGTGTTTCCATGTGTTCACTTCGATTTTTTGTCCCAAACTTCAAACGTAATGATGAGCAAAGATACTAAACGTCACTTTGTCTTTAAACTGGTATGTCATGCATGTCGAATATCGGGAAGTATCGGTACTTTGCCCCAAAATCGCCTAGATGCGTTTCCACTTAATGGGAGTCAAAGGATATTTCGAATGGTTCCTCAAGGCGAGAGACTCATCAAACTTTCCTTTCAATTCATCAGCAAAAGTTTGTTATATTGTGCGCGACAAGATTAGAAGATAATAAAACCAGCGTTCTCTTAACCAGCGTTCTCTTAACAAGAGTGTGATTGCTTCAGACAAGAGGATAGCAACATAGGAAAATGATTCTCTTACTCTGGCAATCAGTACTGTTCCTTCTTCATTCTTTTCTTTTCCCCTACAACGATTTAATGGTGACAGCTGTAATTTGCTCCAGTCCTTGATTACTTATGTTTATGGCTTCCTGCTACGTGAACGATTTTTATTTTTTTATCTTCAAAAATCACTTCTCAGAAACTGTTCATTACAACGGTATCGCAAACTTCTGCAACTAAGACCGCATTCATTGTGTGATTAAGTTTCCATTGGAGTTGCCTCTAATTTTATCGGGTGAATCGTCTCCCCTGATTTTTTCGGGTGCATTGTCCCTCGTCACTGCATTACTTTGCGACGCAATATATTTCCATAAATAATACCAACTGCATATTCATCGTACTAATTGCCGTATCTCCTTATTGTACCCAATTGTTCAGTTCCTTCATAGTCAAGTAAGATTTCAAGTAATTGTTCTGAGTAAACGTATGATAAAAAGTCTGCTGAAAAACGCCTGGACACCCAGTGGGACATAAGACGTACATATGTTGCAGTGTTAACTGGAAAGGGTTTTGATAAGCAACACCTTTGAGAGCTGCATTGCTGTCGATGCCATTGAACGAACATTTAGGGAGCTGACCCTGCACACTGCAGACATCGTAGCGATATGACTGAATAGTTGTTAAAGGTGCGTTAAACGTCCTACAACGTATGCAGTGTGGCAGTTGATAGTGATGTAAAGTACTGGGGCATCATGCCGCTGACATGTTGAATAATGTCCTCAGCACCAGTCACATTATCCTGACACCAGGCCGACCAATCATAACACTAACCTCTTAATGCTGAGTGCCAAGCGAGGCAGCTGTTTGTACCATTTTTATGAGTCTTTGGTATGTCTCTGCTGGAGATCGAACCCGCAACCGAGGTGGACTCTCCAACCACTTAGACCAGTGGTCTAATAAAATGTCGTAAATGCGCTTTTAAAATAATGCATGTACAAGTATTTAATTCGAATGCAAAGTATTCAATGCTAAAAATGACCGATTTGTGTTTTTCTTCGTATATTAAGAAGATAAATATGTGCTTTAACAACTGTCAACAAAATCCACAACAGTATATATAATATTCAACAACGTTCATGACTTATCTTGAACGTTTAAAGTATGGGTTTTTGCTAATTTTTAAATATATAAATTTTATACTTACCGTCTTTATCTGTAGACTTTCTGCTATAAACACTGTCTGGTGATATTAACCGTGACTCTATGCTATGAAAATACTCATAGAGTTTGTTTGTCCAATGTCCCGCTGATCGCACGTGCAGCCAGATACGTTCTACATTTTGGAGGAAGAAAATATAAAAAATCGCACCATTAATGACGAGATAGATTTAGAGTTAACATATATATATATATATATATATATATATATATATATATATATATATATATATATATATATATATATATATATATATATTAAGTGTGTTATGAGTTTCAAATGACCGTAACTATGCTTGCGAGGCCAAAATCTACCTCAAATATAACTTGCCGAAATCTACCTAAATACAGACTCAATAGCAATTGACTGGTGTCTACCAAAAATAGTAATTGGTCATGAGATGTAACTGAAATACAAATGCAGTATCAATAGGGCGAAATATAATTCAAATACAAGTGCAAGAGCAATTAGCCGAAAACTAGCTTAAAAACAATTGGCCGAAATCTATCTAAAATAAAAATGCAATAACAACTGGCCTAAATCTACTTAAAATAAAAATGCAATAGCAATTGGACGTGAAATATACCTGAAATACAAATACAATAGCAATTGGCCATGAAATCTACCTGAAATACAAATATTATAGCAATTAACCGAAATTTATGTCAAATCCAGTTTAACGAAATCAGCTTAATTACAAATGCAAAAGCAATTGACTTAAATCTATATGAAATACCAATGCAGAATCATCATCATCATCATCTTTATTTCCTTCCATGGAAGATTACATGATATAAGAATAAATCATCTGAATACAATCAATAAATATTTAAAAAAAAAAAAAAAAAAAAAAAAAAAAAATGTTCTATATTGGAATACAAATTCTTACACAATATCAATCAACAAAGTGTTCGTCAACTCATAAGTTGCAAGTTTCAGTACCTTATTTACAGAAGATAGCTGCACACTGCATGACAAAGTATGCTGCATACAGGACGAATAGCTTGGAGTTTTCTTTGTCGATTACTCCTGATGGTAACCTTTTAACTAAAAGATATTGTAGTTGCAGCTCATCTTCTGCATTAAATAACGTAATGTGCAGGCTCAGGGGAAATTTATCAGTAAGGAAATCCCAGAAAGAATTTCGAAAGTTCGACATATAAGGACAACTAACACAACAATGAAGTATCAAGTCTGTATAAACATTCCCACATCTAATATACATATCAAGCTGTGTTTGTGGAACAGCAGCCCATAGTTTAGCTACATATGTAAATACCTTAGTGTGCTGTCTAGTTTTAGCCTACTGCCACACTGAGGCAGGTCGTAAGTATTCGTGTATCGAAGAGAATCTATCAAAATCTGCTTGATTAGACATACGAACTCTCCAGAGGCTATTTTCAAGACCAACAATTTTTGACCTTACAATTTCTTTCCAATTATGTTTATCTGGAATTTCAGAATGATGTAAATAATCAGTTAGATACCCGAGCAAGTCAAACTTCTTTGAGGTATAATATAAATTTGAAATTAACCCGCAGCTTGACATGCATCCGATCAGAATGAAGTGAAATAACGCAACGTTAAACACACGTTTAGTATGTTCATTGTTAGGCGTCAAACACAATCTGTGTAAAAACATCAATTTTCTTCTATCAATTTCGGACTGCGCTGATGTCCATCCTAGCATTCCCAGGGCAATGTCTGATCTTGTATGTATTGGAAAACCTTGTAAATGTTTGGCAAAATACCTCAGAGTTTTATCCAATAAAGCGAGGTCACTTTTTGAAATGTTACACCATAATTCACTTCCATAAAACATTGAAGGGAAAATTACCTTTTTAATTACATTTGCAGCAACCAAAGGATTTAAACCAATCGGTTTAATGCCAATACCAAACAGACCGTGAAAAGATTTTTTTCCCTTTCTTGCATGCATCGAGTATTGAGTCATGCGACGTCAGCTTTGAGTTAATCCGGTGACCCAGGTGTGTTGCCGAATCGGTAACCGGCAAACATGACGGGCCAAGATACCATTTCATATTGATAAAATTCTTGTATTGGGGTCCGAAAATGATAATGTATGACTTTGTAACACTAAGCTCGAATCGCCACTTATTACTGTAGTCGTATGCTATATCTAACAGCTTTTGTAGATTGCTAGGATATATAGCCAAAAGTGAAATATCATCAGCTAGGGTTGGATTTCCCACAGCTAAGGATCCAATCTTTGCTCCAAATCCACTATTTTCTAACTGTAGCAGCAAGTCATTTATAAATATTGTGTACATCAAGGTTGACAAAACACCCCCTTGTCTCACTCCTTGGCCAATTGAGAACCAATCTGAAAATTGCCCATTTACAAGAACTTTACTCTGTAAATTTGTATACATGTTAAAAAATATCAAAAGGGATTTACCCGTAATTCCCAACGTGAATAATTTAAAAAGCAGTCCTTCGTGCCACACGGTATCAAATGCCTTTTTGTATCAAGAAAAGCAGCAAAAACCCGTGAACCCATGTTTACATTATATTGTACTGATTGCAACAGCACAAAACTCGCTGTTGTGCAGCCTAAACCTTTTTGGTAACCATGTTGTTGTGAACTGGGTATACTAGAATTAGTATCTTTGAGCCAAGTTACCAAACGTTCATGAATAATTTTCTCAAAGGTTTTGTAGATAACAGGCAGTAAAGTAACAGGTCTGTAACTTTCGAGGGAGTTCTTTGATTTTCTGTTACCTTTGTACAGTGGTATTACTAACCCTTTTTTGCAATCTACAGGTATGTAAGATTGATCAATCATCCGAGTAAATAAAATTGTCATACACTCGATGAGGTAGTCGCTGCCATAGATCAAATGTTCATTGCAAATTTGATCATGGCCCGATGCTTTTGATTTCTTTAGACCTTTAATGATTTCTCTTACTTCATTTAAACTGATACTGGTCTGTAAGGCCTCGATATGGCTTACTTCGTCCTGTAGACCCCGATTTAATTCTCTCTCTATAAATTCATAAAAGTTTCCGTCAAAACTATGGTTTAAATTCGGCGTGTGAATGTCCTCATAGTATCTAGCAAAGCCATTTGCGATGGAATCATCATCACGGACACAAACTCCATCAGTTGATAGTTCCTGACAAAAATTTGTATTGTTCCCTCTCTTAATGTTGATCATTTTCCAAAAGTGTCTTACATCGCATTCATGTGCTTTTTCAATTTCTTCATACACCTCCCCCATATATTTTTCCACAGCCAGTTTTTGAACGTTTCTAAAGTCTCTCTTCTTATCTTTATATTCTCTGTAAGAATTAAATTGACTACCCCTCGGTCTTCCCTCATTTATCCAAGTATACCTAGCTTGTCTTTGAAGTTTATGTGCTTCTTTGAGTTCATTTGACCAATATGGTTTGGCATGATAATTGAATTTAGACTTTGGAAGCGCGATGTCGCTTGACTGCTGTATTGCATTAACAATGTGCTGGTAAAAGCTATCAACATTGTCCGAAATAGTATCTATATCTAAAGTTTTCAGGCGAAGGTCCAGCTCAGATTGATAGTTTTTCAAGATATCAGCGTTTAATTTATTCCAGGCTATGTTGTTTCTCTTCATAGACTGTCTGAAGTCTCTCCCACAGGTCACTGTACGAAGGGAAGTAAGGATAGGGAGGTGGTCAGATATCGCGTGCTCTTCGTGATCTGAAACAATGTGCACACTTCGTAATCTACCTATGCAGTTTAACGAAATCAGCTTAATTACAAATGCAAAAGCAATTGACTTAAATCTATATGAAATACCAATGCAGAATGAATTGGCCAGAATTTGTCTGAAATACAAATGCAATAGCCATTCTCGGAAATTTTACTTAGTTACAAAAAAAAATGACTAAAATCTATCTAGAATGCAATTGCAACATCTACTGACTGAATATTACCTGAAATACAAAATGCAATAGCAATAAGTCGAATACTTCCTAAATTACAACTGCAAAAGCAATTTGCCGAAAGTTTGCTGAAATACAATTGGCCGAAATCAACCTGAAATACAAATGAAAATGCTATTGTCAAAATCTACAAGAATTATGAATGCAATTGCAATTAGCTGATATCTGCGTTACTTTATGACAATTAAACATATTTGGTCAAATTCTCATCAGTGCTATTTGAGAAATCGTTCAATTGATTTTTTATTCGGGGGGGGGGGAGAGGCGATTTGTTTTAAAAATTGGCATGTCTTTATTGCTGGATGTTTTCAGTACTTTTCTCCAAATTCTATATAATATGTTCTTCAGCTATGCGAGAAAAATGATATTGTTTGTTATTTTTTGTAGTCATATGACCTTTTGTTACAGACGGTTAACATCGACATCACCATATGTTAACGTTTAAGCGTGCTGCTCTCTGTCCGTTATGCGATAATGCTCTCTGTCCATTATGCCATGATGCTGTCTGTCCATTATGCCATGGTGATGCCTGTCCCTTATGCGATAATGCTCTCTGTCCATTATGCCATAAAGTTGTCTGTCCATAATGTCATGATGTTGTCTGTCCGTTATGCGATAATACTCTCTGTCCATTATGCTATTAAGTTGTCTGTCCATTATGATATAATGCTCTCTGTCCGTTATGCCATGATGCTGTCTGTCTGTTATGCTACGATGCTGTCTGACCATTATGCCAAGATGAAATCTGTCAGTTCTTGTTGAATTCTATTTAGATATTTGTTTTAGAAGTCATTTATTTATTTATTTTGTACTTTTGTATACGACGATCTTATTTTATCAACGGTACGACATCATGTGTACAAATCTGAAAGACCTTCTGCAAAGCTAGATTTGGAATTGGCTCAGTGGTTCCTGAGAAGAAACTGAAAATAGCAATTGCTGACGAAGAACACATGAAGGATAACAGAGGACGCACAACTAAAGATCATAATAAAAACCCAATTTACCTTACAACCACGTGAGCTACACACATATCAACAAATGTTTAAGATTTATAACCTCTGCCTATCCTAGGTATACAGTTACAAGAGACCACCGTCATTAGATTTATAAAACATAACAGCATAATCTAAACTAATAAATCTCCGGAGTGTGCAGTTTCTGCCACAATCACATAAAGCCCATACCAATCGCTTATAGGCTTAACATTCGCCTACATAATCTATTAATCTTTTATGGGTTGATGTATGTAAACGTTTCTTGGAGTGATAGAGACGACTGTAAACCCGAATGCACAGTCCATCAGTTTAAAGTCATTCCTGAGAGCCCCGACATACGTTTGCAAACAAGTAACCCATTACCGTCCTTATACACATAGCGGAATGTGTATCATTATTATGAACAAAGAAAACCGTGTACTGTCCAAATTCAACAAAGGCAGCCGTTCATCCTTTTGCACACAGAAAACCGTGTGTCATTCCATTGTATACATAAAATCTATACACACTTAAACCCGTGTATCATCCTTATGTACAAAGCAAACCGTGTGTCATCCCTATATATACATAAAATCTATGCACATTTAAACCCGTGTATCATCCTTACGCACACAGAAAACCGTGTATCATCCTTATGCACACAGAAAACCGTGTATCATCCTTATGCATACAGAAAACCGTGTATCATCCTTATGTACACAGCAAATCGTGTGTCATCCTTGTGCACACATAAAACCGTGTATCATCCTTGTGCACACAGAAAACCGTGTATCATCCTTATGTACACAGAAAACCGTGTATCATCCTTATGTACACAGAAAATCGTGTATCATCCTTATGTACACAGCAAACCGTGTGTCATCCTTATGTACACAACAAACCGTGTGTCCTCCTTATTTATACAGAAAACCGTGTATCATCCTTATGCACACAGAAAACCGTGTATCATCCTTGTGCACACAGAAAACCGTGTATCATCCTTGTGCACACAGACAACCGTGTATCACCCTTATGTACACAGCAAATCGTGTGTCCTCCTTATGTACACAGAAAACCGTGTATCATCCTTATGCACACAGAAAACCGTGCATCATCCTTATGTACACAGAAAACCGTGTATCATCCTTGTGCACACAGAAAACCGTATATCATCCTTATGTGCACAGAAAACCGTGTATCATCCTTATGTACACAACAAACCGTGTGTTCTCCTTATTTACACAGAAAACCGTGTATCATCCTTATGCACACAGAAAACCGTGTATCATCCTTGTGCACACAGAAAACCGTGTATCATCCTTATGTACACAGCAAACCGTGTGTCATCCTTATGTACACAGAAAACCGTGTATCATCCTTATCCACACAGAAAACCGTGTATCATCCTTATGCACACAGAAAACCGTGTATCATCCTTATGCACACAGAAAACCGTGTGTCATTCTTGTGCACACAGAAAACCGTGTATCATCCTTGTGCACACAGAAAACCGTGTATCATCCTTATGTACACAGCAAACCGTGTGTCATCCTTATGTACACAGCAAACCGTGTGTCCTCCTTATGTACATAGCAAACCGTGTGTCATCCTTAGGTACACAGCAAACCGTGTGTCCTCCTTATGTACATAGAAAACCGTGTATCATCCTTATGCACACAGAAAACCGTGTATCATCCTTGTGCACACAGAAAACCATGCATCATCCTTATGTACACAGCAAACCGTGTGTCCTCCTTATGTACACAGCAAACCGTGTGTCCTCCTTATGTACACAGCAAACCGTGTATCATCCTTATGCGCACAGAAAATCGTGTATCATCCCTATGTATACTTAAAATCTATACACACCTAAACCCGTGTATCATCCTTATGTACACAGCAAACCGTGTGTCATCCCTATTTATACATAAAATGTATTCACACTTAAACCCGTGTATCATCCTTACACACACAGCAAACCGTGTATCATCCTTACGCACACAGAAAACCGTGTATCATCCTTATGCACACAGAAAACCGTGTGTCATCCTTATGTACACAGAAAACCGTGTGTCATCCTTATGTACACGGCAAACCGTGTCATCCTTATGAACAGAGCGAAATTATTTTCAGCACAACTAACGTCACGAAAACGCCAAAAACCGAACCGAAGCATACCAAATATGTAATAAAGAAGTCAATATTCGTCGTGTGACGACCTTACTCATCATGTTGCTCAATTTCAATTTAGGGAACAAATTATGTTATTGGAGGTTACATGTATTGTTGTTTCAATGTTGTTCGGTTGACGTTAGATCGAAGTACATTTGAGATAGAATACACGAGAATCGCGTGTCTTCTGGCTGAACTTCAGTCATATACATGATAAATGCCTTAAGGTGTTTCTTTTATAAAAATTATAATCAATGGAATTTCACTCAGATATCTTCATTCCTAAGATTTACTTTGGTCGGTTCTTTTCAGTTTCATCTTTCTTATTACCTTTATGTTGTTTTAATGTAGCGTCTGACCCTTTTTGTTTTTATTATTGTCCTTTCATCCTAGAACTGAAAATGTCATTGATGGATATCTGACACAACACAGCTGATTGACAGTAGATTGCATCTAACAATGACGTCATAACCGTTAATCATGACATATTCGGGCAGGTTTTGCCTAGTTTGACCTGTGAGTTCTTGTCATGCAAATTGCACTCAAAAATAGGAACTTGTAATTTTATGAGTAGTGCTTTTCTTTTAGTTATGCCTACATCCGGGTAGTCTCTAGCGAGTTGCAGATGACAGTGTGACGAGTTAGGCCAGACATTGATCTTTTGGCCGAATGTATAATTTCTTTTTCTCAAAGGGCAAAGAAAATTTAAAAGCCAAAATAAGGAAAGAACACCCTCGATCTTCGCAGCAAGTTTATTGCCGAGTCACATTTTTAGGGCACTCGTATCTAGTAACTTACAGCAGACGGCATATATCTGTTGTTGTTGTCGTGGGGTTTAACGCCATTTTTCAGCACACGATAGGCTATGCATGGCGGCCAGTATTAATGGTGGAGGAAGAACCCTGGAAAACCACGGGAAGAACCACCGACCCACGAGAAGCTACTAGCATGCTTTCTCACATATCTGCATTTGCCGAATCCTGGCCTCGAACTCACGCAGACAGAGGTGAGATGGCAGTGATCCGTAATGGAGAACGCTTTAGAGAGCACTCGGCCACTCGGGGCCCCCAGATATTTGTAAGTTTAGTGACTTAATGTTAAAAGTGAGATTAGAATCGTAATATGGTTTGGGTTTTATTGTTGTTATCGAAAGTTACTCATCAGGTTTACTTCCCTCTCAAATAACAATAGCGTTCGTAATCGGTTTGCGGTGAGAAAACGTCTGGGTGGGCACTCGGCATTGACTTTCGGGCTCAAAGTTTGTTTCTTCTTTTTTCATGTTCCGGCAAACGTTTGCACACAGCTAATAGCTTACATTTCCTATATTACATCCAGGCTGAACTCGTGTCACCTGTCTTCTCGAACCAACTACAGCACCTTCATCACTGCCTCTATATAGTATCCACAAATGCAAATAGTCATTGTCTATAGGTCATCCTACAGAGAGTGTCAGAACGTACATTGAATTTATATTATTTTCCTTAGCATCATTTGTCATAATAAGATGCCTACATTTTTATATACACAGCTGTAATACTGTAAACATCAGTTAGGAAATAAATACAATATTCTTCTCACTTTTCATTTCTGGAGCACTGCTGATGGTAAATGGATGCCATTCGTGGGTGGCGATTGCTGGAACCTGCAAGTACACATAATCCCCAGGCTGGAAGTTGAAATTGGGTGGTCGACTAATCACCAAATGTGTCACCTGTAATAACAAGTAAATCATCATGAAACAGATATTTATTAAGTATATATTTTAAAAACTATGTATATATGCTTGTATAGGGTATGATGCAAAACAGCAGCAAAAAAGACCCCTCTATACTCGGATTTTACCTACATATTTCTTTATTCATCATCGATTAAACCAGGGGTCTCACAAATTCAAACCACCCTGATGGCCGCATGGGGTCATTTTCAATCGTTCAAGGGTCGCACCACCAGTATTTTCTCTCATGACACCTTGTGACGCCAATCATTTTTCGAGCCACATGATACCGCTTGGTAGGCCGCATGCGGTCCACGGGCCGCGTGTTTGAGATCCCTGGATTAAAAAGTTCTGAAACTCACTGTTTCTTATTTTGGCAGAAAGGTACGTTATAAAACGCATCCGAATCTTTTCTACATATTTTTCAAATATACAATTTGACACTCTTTGAATTCTAAGAAAACAGCGTTAGCAAGGGAGTATGGAAAACGTTTGATTAAACTGGTGCGTGGTTTGGCCCTGTTACCAATATTATATTTTCTGACCAACAATTAGTACACAGAAGGTATGGTCTTAGCACACACGACGACGGTAAAGTAGGAACAAAGATATCAACCTAATGTCTGCCTTGTTCCTTCAATGTATACAATATGGGTTTTTCTGTATTCTTGCATCAATCGAGGAGAAATCTCGGTTGGTCTTTAAACGAAATCACGTGATAATAATTTGTGTCGTTAAAAGATGGCAAGGCAGTCATGATAATGAAACAAGACCCGCCTATAAACAATCTAGAATTGTTGGGGGTTTTCATTTTATTCCACTGCACAACAAGTATTAAACCATACCCTTTACTTAAGTTAAACATTAAAATCTTTCTCATCAACACAGACGGGCAATTTTAAGGAATAAATGAACGAAGACCAACCTTAGATGGTAGCAGATTGACCTCCTCTATGTACGTGTTTCCATATCTCGCCTTCTTGATGAACTTGGAGCGGCTTATCTTCTCTAAAACAAATAATACACCAGGTCCCAGGAACCATTTCCAGAAAGAGGGTCCGTGAAGGATGACAAGGATCCAAAAGGGAACGTACAGCATATGGGTCCAGTAGAATACCTAACAAGAGATTCAAAATGTCAGATCAAACACATTTATTAGGTTTATTGCTCGTGGCTTTACTCGTATTATTCGCCTACCTTAAAATGAAACTTAAAAGTCAACTAACCTGTCATGGAACTTTTATTTTAGTTTAGAAAATAACAAACGAGTAAAGTTTGATCAAAAGATAGAAATGATCGGTTAAATCTTAAAAAGGAATTCTCTCTCTCTCTCTCCGTGAGCTTGGCGCTCGGCATTTAGAGGTTAGTGTTAGGACTGGTCGGCCTGGTGTCAGGATAATGTGACTGGGTTGGACATCATGCTACATGTCTGCGGCATGATGCCCCGGTGTTAGACATCACCATAAACTGTCACACTGCAGACATTGCAGCCATATGACTGACAAATTGTTAAAGCTACGTTGAAAATCAAACTCTGTCTCTGTCTGTCTCTGTCTCTGTCTGTCTCTGTCTCTGTCTGTATGTCTGTCTGTCTGTCTGTCTGTCTCTTTCCATACATTCGAGTTGAGTTTATCCAGTATGCCATGACAATTATTATCGGAAAATAAATAACAGTTGGAATTTGCAGTACCATTTTGTTCTTATTTCCAGAGTTTAGCAATCCCTTGACAATACATGGTTTTCAGGAAATGTTTCATGGAATAATTATAACTCCAAAGGATTTATAAAACAGGTAAACTACGCTATTCGTTTCTGTGCATTTTGTACTACATCAGCAATGCATGGTGTGTTTAGACTAAGAACAAAATCGAAACTTATTAATCGAAAATGCTGAATAGATTATGAAAATTATAAATTTAAACAAAACAAATGTTTGAAATTAACCCATTGCCAGAAATATATAATCCCTTGTTATAAGTATGATTTAACCCAAGTGCTGTATCAGATTCCAGCTGTTAGCAGTGACAGTTGACCAGATCATTAATCCCAGCATTCTGAATATCTCTTACCAGAGACTGCCAACATGCTCCATTTTCTTGTTTATCTTCCCATGGCTAACTGATCCTGAATAAAGCACAAATGTTAATTTAATTAAGATCCCTTATCTCTAACCCTTACTAAAGCAAGAGCTGAGTGGTAGAGCAGGCAGTTTTTAGTTGGGCTTGGTACTGCAAGCAACACTGGTTTTCTAGTTTATTTTACATAAAGTTGTAGGACCCTTACATGGTGTTGGTGTGGCCTTTGAACCCGTTTGTAACACCTCCTTTCATAAAATCAAATTGAAACCAAATATGAATTATGTTCATAATTTAGTCTATCTAGACTATTTGAAGACAAATATTTGAGTGGTGACAATTTCATTTTGTTTATTTAAAGCAGTTGTCGGTTACGTGACCCACATCAAGGTTTTATGTCCGTCAAGCTTCCAAATCGCATTTAAAGTCACTTGCAGATGTACATATCGGCACGTGTTTTGGTTTCATTGACGTATACAATATATTAAGTCATTAGTTCTGCTTTTGAATAAAGGCGTCAGGGCGTCGTTGCTATAACTATACCTGAAAATGACCTGTTCTTCTGACAAACGGCATGGAACAGATGACCATAACTATCAGGATAAGGACCAAAAGCCATCCCGTGATAAATGCCGACGCACCGACAAAGCCGACTCCGGCAACTGTTGTAAAGAGAATGTCCGCCATTCCTATACCTGTAGCTTCGGACACGAGAGCTGAAAAGATATAGTACGTACGCTGATTGATATGTAAATAAAAGTTGGACAGTTAACATAAAAATATGGTTCCTCAAATGAGGAGAAAAATTAGAAAGTAAATCAAACTAGAAAAATATAAAAACTAGCTTTCATTTCCAGTCACTGTTCAAATTCTTTATGGTAAAAGAGATAACGTTTGAATTTTTTAAATATAACACAGTTTCGCTCATCTTCGAATCCGTTTTTTATGCACTAAGTTAAAGATCGGTGAAACTGTAAGCCATTCTTGCAAAAGGTCTTCTAGTCGGTGAATAATGTTAGTAACACAAAAGACAATATATCCATATTCCCATTATTAAATTCGTAGGTTCATTTAGGTTTTAGTTTACTGGTTGTCATGACAGTAAAATTGTTTTCCAAAGAAGAAAGCGGAATATTACACATACCTGCATTTCCGATGTGACAAGCCGTGTGTATGACAGTCCAAAAAACGATGAAAACTCCACACATCTTATGGAATAAAATATGTTGGTCCAGTGGCAAAACATTAGCAATTATTGTCAATCGCAAGTATGTCAGACACTGCCGCAACATTAGCACAAGTACAAACATGCAGGTAAAATTTAGACACATCCCTGCTCCACGTGCCACTATGATGCAACCATTGCTAGTCCGGTAGTTGTAGGCACCCAGAATGAAAAGACCGATGTTCATAAGCACAAACCAAAAAAAGAAAATGACTTTTCTTAGATTATTCCGAATGTAGGACCAAGTAAAGTAACGATGGGTGCCTTTTTTCGTTTCCTTGGCCTCCTCCTGTGGCTTCAACCATTGGGCAGCACTGCAACAATGCAATTACTATTATTATTATTATTATTACGAGTAGTAGGAGTAGTAGTAGTAGTAGTCAGCTGCTAAGATGTACCAAGGCTTGCAAGTGGTTCATAAGCTTAGAATGGTTTTCAATAAAGAAAAGTAAGAATATATGCAATAGAAGTTGATACGGGGACCCATTTCCAACATGTCTTGCTGGAGCAAGAGAGGTAAAGTGCAATACTTCAACACAAAGCAATAACTCCATAGTCATAGTAAAGCTCTTCCATTCTATAGATCATCCGGGATAAAGCTGCAGTGTTTAAAATTGTGTATAGGATGGCATGATTCAGTTTGACAGAGTGCATAATGTATGATTTCATTTTACCAACCAAACGTAGGATATTATGGATCATTGTAGGTGAAGGATTCGAGACATTTATCCATTTTGGTCAGTACAGTTCTGAGAGATTATCTGAAGCCATAGATTTGCTTATACTTTCAGGTGTAAGATGGTCTCGACCAGTTGTTCTTAATACTGCAGATTTATCTCCCTTAAGTTCAGTACCAAGTATAAAGTTCCGAAACAAATTACAGCATGTGTAACAAATGCATACATATAAAGATACATGTAGGCAGAAACACACACACGCACACAGACGCGGACACATACAAAGCTGATATGTGTTTGTATTCAGTTCACTGCGTAAGGAAATCTGCCCAAGCAGCAATTCGGGAAATGTTGACAAAGTTTATATACTGTTTACCTACGGTTGCTTCAAACAGGTTACATTTTTCGTTTAAGTTTCTTTTCGAATAATTACATAAAACGGAGTTAGTTATCATTTTTAAGAGCCAATTTTAGTTTTAGAACAATATCAAACGAAGAAACGTTTTTATCGTAACATCGTGTATAAACCTTTGAAAAACTTTTGATTTATATATTTAAGGAAATAATAAACTTTACGAAGACATTTTTTCATGATTAAATGAAGGTTCATCGTTTGTCTAGCTGCCAAGTCGAAAAGGTGAGAACATGTAGTGCTTAAAGCAGTCAAATTATCGAAGCCTGGGCAGATAGCAGACGTTAGTTTACTTATTGACAGCATGCCAAAAGAAAAAAAATGAAGTGAAAGGAACCAATTCAATTATATGAAATCCGACCAGCAAACATAATTTGAAACCCTATATATTTTATAAATGTATCTTTTAATATTTTTTGTTTCTTTATGATTTAAAGGAATCCTATTAGGCAGGCCATTTTGAGTTTTTCCAGTGATTAAATGTTTCCAGTTCCAGTTATTAAATGTTTCCAGTGATTAAATGTTTTCAGACTAACTACACAACTCCCAAAAAGGAAACAGAAGCTGGTTCTTGGAAAATGAAAGTACATAAAAGAGGGCAAATTATTTATATTGTGCATGAACAGAGGTCATATAAATTGGCATCAGTTTTGAGATACATACAGTTTCTTCAATTGGACACAGTGGGTTTTGATTCTGTTGTAAGAGTATTTACCCAGTCTAATGTAACACTTTCTATTATGCAAAGTAATCACTTGACCTCAGGGTTAGATTCAGCCGCGGGTTACGCAGTTTACACTTCGTCAGTCTGTAAAGAAATGCCAAATGCCAAAATTATCTCCTGAAAGCAAAGACTTCGTGTAACTCAGAGGAGCGTCAATATATATATATATATCTTATTTAGTTATATAATTTTACAAATTACTAACCTAATTGTCAGATTTTCTAACAATCCGGGGTGTTTCGCAAGCTCTGCATTGAGCTCTTCGAATGTGATCGTACCGCTTCCGTCTTCGTCCGCGCTTTCAAATAGTGCATCGGTAAGATTGTCCAGATTCTCCTCTGTCAGTGAAAGAGAGCTTTCTTCCATGCAAGATTTTAGAACCGTCCTGAGTTCATCTATATCTATTGTCCCGCTACCTGCAATCAGCGCAAGAGGATTGTGAATTAAATGCTTGCATAAGGTTAGGCTGAAAGGATCTAAAACCGGTCCGAAATAAAACTAATCAGAAGAAACATGACATCAGATGATCTAAGTGTCTGTTCCTTGTGCTTCTTCTCAATGTTCTAGTGAATGATAAACCGTTGGATTAACTTCTACTACATGTTCTAAATCCGATAGCAAGGATAATAAGAGTAAATGCCCATGCCTTCGATTCGTATATGTTTGTTCAAACCTATTGTACATAAGACTTCCAATATGGAATCAACGTTCCAGGTAGCGAGCAAACTCTCAAGAAATATCTGCAAATAACATCTATCTGCATCATGTTTAATACATACACATTACAGAGTTTTATGCTGAAAAATTATAATTTTAAAATCTAATTCATTACCATCAACGTCATATACGTTGAATAGAAATCGTAGTTTCATCTCAGGGGACCCCTTTGTGAGCGTGTGCAATCCATCCATAAGTTCCTTCATTTCAATGGAGCCACTTCCATCTTGGTCAAACAGTTTGAAGCATCTCTCAGCAAAGAATGACTGAAAAATAATGGTTATATTCTTCAATTAATTAATTGTCTTACATTTTTTAGTGTTATGTGTCCAATGATGGCCACCTGAACCAGGAAGTGTTCTTCCCGCTTTCAATGTTGAAGATAAACTGCTGTTTGTAATCGTAGAACTCGAGTTTAAAAGGAAACTTTTAGAGTTTATCATCTTCGCCCGTTCTCATTTTTTATTAGCTACAGGTACCCATCATACGTAACCCCTGGGTGTTATCAGAAAATTTAATTCCGAGCCTTGTTTGGTCTTTCTTCGCATATGCAGATTCCATTCCATCATGTTCTTAGACTTTCATAAAAATTGGATTTGTTTGAACACACGTTACTCTTTAGATTCATGCGAACCATCCAGAGACGATCAAAAAATATATATTTTCTTCCTAATTGTAATATGTAGGACAATTAGTTTTATGTAATTCCAGTAAATATCTGGAACATGTTTAACAGTGGTCGACTATTTTGTTCATATTCTCCGCCTCTTTTCAGTTCAAAGAACATTCCATGTCGTTAATGGTTGATAGATGGATAAGCATGAAACCGGTATGATTTACTCGTGACATATTTTATGTAATAACAGGAACATTGTCAGTGGCGTTATGACCGGATTGCAAAGCATAATCTAATGAACTGAGCTAATCAAAAAGACATCAAACAAATTAATTGATTCTGGAAAATCGGTTAAAATTGACCAAAATTAGGTCAACATTTAACTATCCCCAATTTCACACAAAACAGTATTTCATGACTCATTGGAAGTGAAGATAAGATAATTTAAAACTAGGAACAAACTCAATTTACGGTCTAAGTTTTGAGGACTGACAAACAAAATTAATTATTCTATAGGCCAGAGATGCTTTGCCAAGCAAAACAAATCCCCATTAAATAACTAAATAAATAAATAAATGAATAAAAAAATAATTGTTTTTAAAATTGAATGCTCGTACCTTTTTTAGTCCGAGCGCGTACACAAACTTCCCCATAGTGATTTGTCCGTCTTGACCAGCAATTCGTTTGAACTGAGTCTCCATAAACTTCAACCATTCGGTATCCTCAACACTGTAGTCATAATGAGTATTGCTTTAAAGGAAGGCTGTGATCTCTCTCTCTCTCTCTCTCTCTCTCTCTCTCTCTCTCTATATATATATATATATATATATATATATATATATATATATAGAGAGAGAGAGAGAGAGAGAGAGAGAGAGATAGACAGACAGACAGACAGAGAGGGAGAGAGAGACAGACTAACGGACAGACAGACAGAGACAGACAGAGAGAGAGGGAGAGAGAGAGTCTTAGGTGATTTCAGTAAGAGATCTACATAGGATTAGGAGGAGGATGAAAAGGATGATGATGAAGGATAGATGGATGGATGGATGGATGGATGGATGGATGGATGGGTGGATAGATAGATAGATAGATAGATAGATATAAATCGATAGATAAATTAATTAATAAATAGATAGATTTATGCAGGTAATTAAGAACGGCTGCAACCATTTTTTTAAACATCAAAAAATAAAAAGACTTCTCTTGAGGAATCTGTTTCGCTCCCGTTATGACTGCGATTGAATAAAAATATTTCGAAAAAATTGCAAGGTCTACGACTCGGTTTCTCTGCATTATCATTATTGCTGTTTTAGTTTATATAAATAATATGTGCGTTTATTCAGTTTATTGGTTAAATGGATTGTGACGTTTATATCAAAATTGTGTTTTCTGTCATAAATAAAAAATGAAAAGCTTTTATTTAAATTTTTATTTTTTATTTTTTCATGTCTCAAATACGACTTTGTCCTCCATGATGTTTTCCTTTCCCTGATTATTGGTCGAGTCAGTCGTTATTTAAGATCTGATTTAGTTAGAATTAATAAATAAATGTATTCTTTTCTAATGTCATTTATAAATTTCTTTTTTCTTTTTTTTTTCTCTTTTTTCTTCATTTGTTGATTTATGTAATATCTAGTAATTTTCGATCTAATTTCAACAATTTTAGTTCAGACTCGTAATCAAAGGATCGCAGGTTCAACATCGGCCCTGGCACCTTCAGATGTTAAGAAAGGCAACGGGCACATCGAGAGTTTGAGGCCCCTAAATTATACTGAAATTTCGAAATGGATCGAATGCCAAAACTAGCCCATATAATTTACGATATAAAGATTTAAAAGACAACTAAGTACGCAAAGAAGTATATTTATTATTGCCTGAATTGTTTATTCTTTTTAAAATACGCTTTTCGAGGCCCCTTAGGGGTTTAGGCCTGGGCCATATTGCCCTCTGCACCGCTTCCTATGAATATGGTGTACTTCATATATAGCGATGTACATGTATAATATACTAAAATAGGACAGGCTGATATAACATTTTCCTATCAAAAGCGCCAAGTAATTGCGGACATGTACTGGGCTACATTGTTACTATACTACACATTTAAACTGTTTCAATCCATGTTAGATCTACACTGTCATATTGCACTGGTTAGCTCCTAAAGTTTGCGTAACAATATGGCGAATTAAAGAAAGTATTTTTTATTCATGAAGTGACTTCTGCTAACGCACTGGCTGATATAATTTCTCCCACGGTGAATTACCACCACAGTAACCCTGAGGGAAGGCGAGAGATCATGACAGTATACAGTGGCGTCACTGGGGTGGGGGTGCGGGAGTGCGGACCGCACCGGGTGACACCATCAGAAGGGGTGACACCAAAATGACTGTCTATAAACTTTTTGAATTTTTGTGCAGAAAGGAGGTCCATGGGGTGACACCATGAGTTACCGCACTGGGTGACACCAATTCTAGTGACGCCTCTGACAGTTTAGATAATTCTGGGAAAAATACAAACTGCTCCTTCGGACATTCATATGTAAGTGTATATTAATTTAGTACCGTAAAATCACTACTTCAAAGACTCGTCGTCACTTTCATTTGAGACCAGACTTGCAATTGCGCCCTGACATTACAATACTAGCACCTTCAATTTTAATACCTAAAATTATAAATGTATGAATCAATGCAAATATAAATTTGTAATCTACTCAGAGATAGATCGACAAGCATCATTTATATTTAAATCTCCTGGCACCCCAATGCACCCACCCCCACCCCCGCGGGAGTCGATTATCTTTATCTCTTGTCGTTATCTTGTTTTATATAAGTCGATTGCGAAATCTTAAATGTTTATGTCTAAGTCACTGTATTGAAATTCAGTAATTGCCTGCTCGTCTGTTCGTACACAGAGAAGAAAAACTATTCAGAATAATGGAAAGGTTAGAGTGAGAGAAGAAAAACAAATGTAACATGAAATATCCACATATCTGATATATTATCTAAGTGTATTTGTGCTGATGGTTAGTACTCCGATTTCGATTCCTTTGAATTTTTCTGATTCCGACACCTACTAAAACCTACTTTTATGTATAATACTTACTTGGCGTACACATTATGTTTGTTTTCTAACAGTTCGGTGATGATTACGGGATGCTGGTCTAAAGATCTCACATTATCTTCTGTCCGCGCATCTTTCCCAGCTTCAACACGTTTTCCATCTACAGTATTGTTGTCAGATTCGTGAG
The DNA here is from genome assembly GCA_028554795.2 of Sinohyriopsis cumingii. NCBI lineage: Eukaryota > Metazoa > Mollusca > Bivalvia > Unionida > Unionidae > Sinohyriopsis > Sinohyriopsis cumingii. The sequence continues at coordinate 4,250,198 of CM068831.1, read as the reverse complement.
AAACATTGATACCATTTCCGGTCTTTATTTCTAAGTTGATGCTCGTAGAATCAATTTGATCTTCGAAAAGAGTGTCTGTGTTCTTTTCCAAGTTGTCAGGCAGTGAATGACAACTTATGCTGTCAAAGTTATCATAGGGATTATATTCTGTTGTGTCCAGTTTTACATCCATATCGTCATCTGGTACGAACGCGAGGTTGACGGTTCCCTCCGTGGACATGTTGTTTTAATCTGAATTTGCTGCTGCTGTTGATAAAGTTAAAGTTATTTTTCCGTTGAGGATTTTGTGTTTAAAATCCTTTGTCTCTCGTGTGCTGTGTCAAACAATTGTCGACTTCGTTCTCTGAGAAAAGACAGACGAATTAACCGATATTAGTCTTTAAACGAAGAAGATATTTTGTACTTTGTATTCTTCTATCCACCTGGAAAAACAAATGTCATACCTGCATTCCCACTTTTCTTGTAAATATCGAAGAAAGGAAGGAACGATTAAAGTAAATAACATTGGATCTGATTATTTTCTCATCTCTCTCTTTTCCTCCTCTAATCTTTCATTTTCTTTACGTGCAATAATATTCGGATGATGCGGACGTGTGTAAAAGATATTATGCTTTGATGTAAATTAGTTGGTGAATGTGTGGTTGAGGACGGAGATGTTTGGTTGTAAGTTGTGTGTTGTCATCCTTACTGCCAGTCAGTTTACATTAGATTCAGCGGTAAAGTTTCTCCATTAAAAACCATATAATTGCTTATTATCTTCGAGACGACTTTTCCACAAGCATCGTAAGTAAGGCAAACAAATATCCTCAAATGAATGCGAAAAGAAGCATTTTCTGCCAAAGTTCTTTTTATGTATTTATTTTGCCAAATCTTGGTTAGACTAAAAGGTCAAACAACATAATGTGTTGTTTGCGTTAGAAAGTATTCACTTTTGGACTATTCAGGAAAAATAAAGATCTAAGATACAATAGAATTTAATTTTAGCGACGAAAGAATTAAAACTGTTAAAAAGAACCATAGTCTTTGCCCTGTATCTATCATGAGTCACTCGTTTAAAAATGTACACATTAATAGTAATATCTCTTAGAGGTTTTTGTTGAGTATAACTTTGTGTATTTCGTGGCTGGCACGAGACATTGGTCGACTTCCATACCTAAGGAAATATACAACATGCTTGATATTCTCTTTTAACTTGTTATTCAGAGGCTGTATACCTACCAAACCTAATATATGTTGTTAATCCAATTAATACAAATAATTGATCAAAACACACAACACATACACACACATGCATATACAAACACATACACACATATACTCACTAATACACATACATACATACATTAATACATACATACATACATACATACATACATACATACATACATGCATACATACATACATATATTAATACATACATACATACATACATACATACATGCATGCATGCATACATACATGCATACATACATACATACATACATGCATACATACACACATACATACATGCATACATGCATACATGCATACATACATGCATACATGCATACATACATGCATACATACATACATACACACATACATACATACATACATACAAAACAGTTTAAAAGAAGGAAATATATATTTTAAACTGAATGCATCAGGAAGGAATCGCTGCAAAATTTCTTGCGATATTACGTCAAAATAAGAAATTTCAATAAATATCTAATTTAGTGAGTTGTTTTGTTTGTAAGCAATAACTATATGATTATTAAAAATATTTTTCCAAATCAAAATTACAAATTAGAAACTAAAATTAGATGTAACGTTAATTCCAAATATTTATATAACATGTTCCCAAAACGAATCAGAACTATTTGTTGTTTTTTTTAAATTATAAATTCTTATTTTCGATCTGCATCCATCATAAGGACTCAGTTTGAAAAAGCAACGTATCTCTCGGAAAAGACGCAGGACGTGTACATGAGAAAACAGTGACGATAATTTGATGCAAGCACACCCCAACAACTGATTGATTGGGATTGGCTCAACCTGATTACATCTGATTAATCAAATGCCATTACTGAGCGTTCAAAACATATTAATTACATGTACATTATTTTACCCTGTTCCTTAACTGTGTCTTCATTGTGTCTGATAATAAACTAAGTTTAATACGTTTCCTCCTTTTGTTCTGAGTTCTAAAAATAACACATCTATACTGAGAGGATTGAATTTTCTATATATTATAGATATACATTCCTTGAATAACATTTATCAGTATTTATGACCGAGATTTATAATAAATATTTCCATTTTCTATCCTAGAGTAACATTCTGCTCGGTTATGTTTGTTTCGTGGGCAAAATTCTAAATGTTTATCATTGTATGCAATTCATAGTTATACTATTACGTTGTTTTGTCTAATTTCCGCCCATCATTCACATAAACTAATAAAAACACATATTATTTTTTAACCATGTTTTTAGAGAATTCCTAACTTTGATAATAGATAATTAATTTTGGCTAAATCTATTTTTAATATTATTCCTAATGACGTAGGCATTCGTCTTGACCACTGCGTAAGAAGAGTATTTTGTCCGGCAAGCTAAGCGCAATAATTCTTACCAAATCAGATGGAATGTTATGCTGAAAGTACCTTCAGAGCAGAACTTCTTTCTGCCTCTTTTCATACACCGAAAACCATTTTACTTTCAGTTTTTGTCTGTTTTGAAAATTAATGTGTTGACCAGTGAATTTGGAATGGTGAGAGAGACGACTTAATACAGATTGCAGTGTTCTCTCTGAACATTAAGTGATTGTCACCAGTGTTTTGTCATTTCAGATCATTATGTTTATTTCGTTACAGTTAATATTCTTATTTATGTCACATGAGCTAAAATCTGTAACAAGAACAAAACATATCTTGAGAGTGGATCACATTGCCTGTCGCTATTCCAAGATTAAACTATGCAGGGCTTAGACAATGTGTTATCAAACAGGTTTTACTATTTTTCATGTTTAAAAATGTTCTCTCCAGTATATTACTGAATCACCAAATTTAATCAATGTCAATTACTTATTTATGAATTTTTATGCAAAAGAATTTCAAAATTTGATAACAAGAGTTGACATGGGATGTGATTTATCGGTACAGTTTAATATACTGTACAGACAGACAGACAGACAGACAGACAGATAGATAGATAGATAGATAGATAGATAGATAGATAGATAGATGATAGATAGATCGATATACAGATAGTTAGTTAGATAGATAGATAGATAGATAGATAGATAGATAGATAGATAGATAATCTTATTTGATTACCAATTTCAAAATAAGTCTTAATATGATTTTTGGCTAGCCTTCTGTAATACTCTTGCGAGAACCGTCTACAATATGCGACCTTAATAAGATCATGTTCCCCTCTACTAATATAACACATCCCCGTCAATTATACTACACAATGTTCTCCAAGAGAACAAGATTTTACCCTGCATTAAACACCGAAAGTCTGCTTCAACGATCCTTGAGCGATGGATTTAAGGTGCAGGCTACACGCTGCTTGAGCTGTTTGTGTTATCTATGTGACTTTGTTTTAGAGTTTACGAAGATAAAGTAGGCCCTATCTATCGTCAAGGCGCTGTCAGAGGCGCTTCACCATCATACCCAGTTGTTAAATGAAATTAAAAAGAGATACACGAAAGCATTTCACAATTTTTGCATATACCGATGGACTGCACAAATGTAATACGTGTTCAAAACAGGTCAACTTGGGCCAAGCCGAGTCGTTTGGTAGTATTTTCGTACGGTAATAAATATTCTCTTTTGTATGCCAATGAATTAACTATGTTGAGCATAGGAAGAATCTTCAGGAATTTTGGAAGCGGTCATCAAGCAAATAAACCTAGCTTGCAGTGTGTGCCAAGAGAGAACAATTCTAAATTGTATTGTTTTACAGCTCCGTCGGAATAAGGCAGGTAATGACTTGTCGGGTCGGATTTTATCCGGGAAACTTCGATGGTATTAAACGGCGTGATAATGTTGTCACGTAAAGCTAACATCAAAGCACTGACAGCTTTTGTTGAATTACTATTATAGTTTGGGTCAACATGAAAGCTTTGAAATCTTTCTCGATTAAGTGCCTTACGTATGTTTACCTGTATAACAACTATACATCGATCACGTCATTTTTCTACGTAGAGAATATATCAAATTTCTTCAATACGTCATTATCAAAATCCAGAAGTGAGATGATAAAAATTATAATTAAATAGGTGTTCGGTTCTTGACACATTTAATTGAAACAATTTGACTCGGAATTCTCGCTGAACATAAACACATTTAATTGCATGCTTTTATCCATTGGATACACATAGCACTGCTACTTATTTGATTAAGTATGGCGTGTCATCTTTCTCCACACACACACACACACACACTAAAAAGTGTCGAAAAGGCATGAACTATGGCTAATGGAGTAATGATGTAACGTTACATCATTCTCCTTATGTCCGATAGTGCAATTACTTTGACAATCGTGTTTCTCGTGTATGTCTATATATATATATATATATATATATATATATATATATATATATATATATATATATATATATATATATATATATATATATATATATATATATAATGTATGTTTGTCTTTTTCTTTGCTGCTCCCTTGCCATTCGTGTATTGTTTTCATATTGCTGAATACACACTATGATAAACCTCACCTACTGTAGGAAAACAGGACGAATGAATAAATAAATGGGTTCGGCTAAGCCGGCTGTAAACCATTTGTATGCAATTAGACTAGTTACATTGACGCAGATTTTAACTGGATTTTATTTTCTTTTTCCACTCTTTTTCTTAGGCCCTAAAGACTGTTACGTTTAAAACTTAGAGTGGAGCTGCGGTGGCTCAGTGGTTCCGGCTTCGCAGTCCTGACTAGAAGAGTATGGATTCGACTTCCACCATAGTATAAGACTGGGATCGTTGCTACATTCTTTCCCTTGGCAAGGCAATTTAATTTTATTCGGCTTGGCACGATCCAAAAATGTTTATGTGCCACAATACACCCAACTAAATAAAATGAAACACTTTTCCTGTTTCTGTGCAGTAAAGCATTATATTGTCAAAAGCTCGACATATTTGTAAGAAATCAAACCTTTAAACTTTCTACCCTAAGCTGTAAACAGCAGTCACAATGTACAAAAGGTCAGTTAAGGTGAAAACGTCTCATTTAATGGCTTCATACTTGCATTACAAACACCATGATTATGTTCCATGCAAATATCGTGACTAAATATAGTACGACTTTGTAAGGAATAGCCTGAATACGTTCCATAACTACACTCGGTACTTTTTATACAATGAACGCCCGGATTATCTTCCATATAAGTAACCTTATTCCACCTGGCAGTAGTGGCAGAAGAATAATAAAACGTAATAAAGGACGACGCCGACGACGCATTCGTACAGGTGCGCTAAAAACAAACGCATTAAACCATATGATAATGTAAACAGTTCGATGGGAAATAATGAGTTACAAAATACGAAATCTGTAAGAGTTAAAAAAAAAGGTTATTAATACTTTCTTAAAAAATGTAAAAATTGTTTAAATCATAATGAGCTGTCACTTTACTGAAGATCCGTTTACAATATGATGTTCGTTCGACTTGACACGTTTCAACCGTTAGTGTCGGTTTACGTGGACAAAAACATCTCGCTTAATGCCATTTGTACTTATTAGAGTTGAATACGGCGTGACTCTAGTTATTTAGTCAACTAAGTATTAGTATTACAAGCGTGGATATATGTAAACAAAACTGAGCTTAATCGATTACCCTGCCCATTTTCGTATAAATCAATAAAATGAGTTTGAATAAAATTAAGCCTTGCACATATGTACAGACAATTACAAGACGGCGGTTTTACTGAAACTTACATCGGTTGTTGTTTTATCAGTTTAATTGCATGCACTGTTACCTTTTTTGCTGGCATTAAATTACTGGCTATTATTGTAACTGGTAAGCACTGTGCCGTGTACTATTGGTTTCTCGAGATAAGTGACTGGCGGTAAGCACTCCGCCATGTACTATTGGTTTCTCGAAATATGTACGTGGCGGTCAGCATTGTGCCATGTACTATTGGTTTATTGAGATATGTACCTAGCGGTAAGCACTGTGCCATGTACTATTGGTTTCTCGAGATATGTGCCTGGCAGAATGCAATGTGCCAGGTTCTATTGGTTTCCCAAGATACATGACTGGCAGTAAGCAATGTGCCATGCAATTCTGTTTTCTTAGATAAATATAAACCTTGCTAAGATAATATTGATCACCTTCACTGGAGGCAGTCGATAATTAAAAACTAGTTGAATCGTTCCTGCCAACAAAAACCATGGCGAAAATTTTGATGTCTGTGATCATTATGTATGTATCATTTGCATATTAATTCGGACTGGTGGTTGGTGGCTAAAGAAATGGCGAACGAAATGAGAATTAAAGTGCGATTGGCACATTAGGATTTACTGGTGGTACTAAATATACAGGAGATTAAGAGATACATATCATATATGAAATTGACTAGATAATATTGAGATCTACGTGGGTATGCCACGGAATTATGTCGTGATAAGATCAAGGGAAGGGTATGAATTGCGCTATGGAACAAATACAATTTTGAATTAATCTGTCTTACTGTAAAAAAAAAAAATAATTCATAATATCCATTCTGGAGATATATAATGATAAATCAGAACCAGTCTGGACAATAAATGTATGAAAACGGACGGTGAAATAATAAAATAATGCCAGAGGTATATATGTTAACGAGTGACGAATATGCTTACTAGTTTACAGCAATTGTACTCTCTCTCTCTCTCTCTCTCTCTCTCTCTCTCACACACACACACACACACACAACACACACACACAGAGACATAAAATTGAGAGAAATACACAAAAATTATCATCATAAGGAATATATTATCTTACTTCTCTATGCAAGGTGTATTCATTGTATTTTTGTAACAGTATGTTCAACAGATACGTAAATTTTCTTTTCTGGGCCGATCCTGGTACAAATATGACAAAGTCATCGCTAAACGTATACATGCCCGACATGATATAAATAAAAACGAAAATAGTATCGGAGGTAATCAGCCGAAACTAATGGCATTAAGTACATATTGCTATAAATAATTCAAGTTTTAAAAGTCTAAATATTACTTTTATATCACATTACGTACAAATACACAAATTATGGTATATATATATATATATATATATATATATATATATATATATATATATATATATATATATATTATTGGGCAATATGCGTGATAGTAGATTATTAACCTACATATCTATCACCCACGAATATATGTACCAAAACAGCGAAGAAAACCATGGGTATTTTAATTATAATTTCCTTTATTAAATGTGGTCTTATGATAAAAATCAAATACACATTTAAGAAAGAGAGAGGAGCATAGTTTGTCTATATTGGTTTCAGCTGGATATGATTATGGGTCGAAAATGACTCTTACAGTACCTACCCCTTTCAAAGATACATACACGAACAGACATGTACAATTCTCACAAAGAATGCACACATCTTAGCTTCACCCCTGGAATATATTATATTTTTTAATGACCAGGTTAAAAAAACAGGAATATTGTTTACCTTCAAAAGAAACTGTCATCTGAGGCAAAAGAGAGAGAGAGAGAGAGAGAGAGAGAGAGAGAGAGAGAGAGAGAGATACAGACAGACAGCCGGAGTGAAATTCTTTCATAACATAATAATAAAAATAATTTATTAATATTATATAATGCATTCATACATACATACATACATACATACATACATACATACATACATACGTACGTACGTACGCACGTACCTACACACACACACACACACACACACACATACATACATACATACATGCACAAAAATGTATCACGATACGACAAAGGTATATCAGTGGTATGATAAAGATGTGTCAATGGTATGACAAATATGTATCACACGCTATGATAAAGATGTATCATACGGTATTATAAAAATGCATCAAACGGTTTGACAAAGATGTATCAGTGGTATGACAAACGATGTACCACACAGTATGACAAAGATGAGTCATATGGCTTGATAAGATGTATCATATGTTATTATTAAAATGTATCACACGGTATGACAAAGATGTATCAAACGGTATGATAAAATGCATCACACGGTATGACAAAGATGTATCAAACGGCACAACTTGTAAAAACTGTGCATTTGATAAATATGCACGATGCTCTTGAAGTGTAAAACAGTACAATGTCATAACGTAACTACTGCCATAGATGGGACCAGGAAATACAAGAGCCATGCCATAAATGGAGTGAGCACCGCATTTAAATTTGTCCCAAATCTGTGTGAGCACAGCATTTAAATTTGTCCCAAATCTGTGTGACCGTGCAAAACTATATCGAGGGTAACTTCTTTAGGCACTTGTTTCTCGCGTGATAACGGTACTCTACTTTTCATGTTCAAGGTTAAAGTTACCTTTGTATTTCTTTTTAATTTTGTTGAAAAATATATAATCGTTTAGTTGAATAGTATCAAGTGACGTAGTTTTATGGAAAGTTTTCACAATGTATCCTATACTATGCACCTGGCATTAAATTTGAAAGTAGTTTTAAAGGTCGTGTATTGAAATGCTGTCTTATGGGATCTGTGCAAACATTGCGTGGTATGTGTTTATTAACATATATTATTTGTGTGGGAGTTGGGTGATCATTTTCCACTGCCTGTCAAGTTTGTAATTAAATCTCTGTAACTTTTCCCTCCACAATACTGGGTAGTGGGGGTGGGTGGGTTAAACAGTCTGGAATTAACAAATATGGGAAGGGAACTTATAAAAAAAAGGGGTGTTGGAATCTAAGTTAAAATCAACATGAAGAGGAGAAAGTCGGGATCTAATTGGGGTTTTGGGGTTGGCTATTAGCAAGTAACCCAATTTCTGTCAACGAAGACGGTAGCTAAAGAGTTTTCCAGCTGCTCCACGTGATTTTCTCTCTTTCCAAAACTCCACATTCATGACATAATAACCATGTATAAGAGCAAAGGTCAAAATGAATGTTCTAAAAGCCATTGTTAACTGGATGAATAAGTAAGATGCATTTTCATTACGCCAACAGGAGACCACCATCATGTAATCCACACGATTTCAAACTTTGTCCTATCTGTCTTCAGACAAGTTGATTGTACTAAAATGCACATTCGTACATGACCGTTCCGGTTAGAGGTGGTTAGAGGAGGTTAGAGCGTACGCCTCTAATGCGGGAGGTCTCGAGTTCGAAACCCTAACAGAGTCATAAAAGTACAAAAATATGACCGGAAAATTGTTAAAGCTACGTTATAAATCCAAGTCACACCCACACTTACAAATTGCGCAGTCCCACGTATGTCGACGAATAATGCTTCGTCAGTTCTGGCTGTGTGCAGTTTCACTACTGCTGAGTGCTATGATATCAGTTACTGAGACAACTGAGGTTGGTTGCTAGACTGTTTGTTAGGAGTAATCAATAGAACAAACAAGACAGACCATGACCTGCAGGCGCAGTCTGCTTTCCAGGTTATACTTTCTATTGTTAATTTTGTAAATGGTGGTGATTCTCGCCACTGATGATTTCCACCCTGTGTCAACAGCCTGTAAATATGACAAATCATTGTGTTTCTTTGAATGATAGCCACTGCAATGTCTTCTTTGATTTATGCTGTATAGCTTTGTTGGGTTAATGGCCGCAATGGTCAGCCATTAGTTTACCCGTTTAAAGACTGTTTTTCGAGCGTTACTTTCTTTCTTCTATTATAATTTTCCTTTGTAGCTTTAATTTCCCTTAAAGTTCAAATAGATAGGTGTAAAACTCTCGGCTTTTATGTTTAGTGTTCATTTGGTGTGAAAGTAAATTGTTTCTTCCCCCGACGAAAAACTGGTTTAGCTAGGAAACTTGGAGGCTGTTTTCTGTTTGTGCCAGTATGTATGCATGTACGTATATATATATATATATATATATATATATATATATATATATATATATATATATATATATATATATATATATATATAATTCACCTACGCGGATTAGTATTTCCGAATAAAGGAAAATAATCTTTGAAAATTCTGATTTGTATCGTGATTTTCAGTGCATGAGCTGGATATAAACTGAGAGATGATTCCAACCGCTTCCCGGTTCTCTGCCCTCAATATCGTTCCCTCAGCATGAAAGCTCCAGCTGTATCACCGTTTGATTTTCTACAGGTTTTATGGTCAGTCCAGCAAACAGCTTACATACTTTGTCCCACAAATATGTACAGCAATTCAAGCAATGCACAACTGAGATTAATAGACAAGGAACTTAAATTTGTTGGCTTGTCGTTAGGCTTAGTTATCGTTAGATGAATTGATGGATGAAGCAGCTGATGAATGTTTAGAAGAAATAATTGATAACATTGGAACGGACACTTATTTTTCTCCTCCTCCTTTCCATCTTCCTCCACCTTGTTTTTTTGCGTAATTTTTGCGTAATACGTCGACCAGATCTGAAACGCATTTTATAAATTGGAAGCGGTAAAATGGGTCGATCTATGTGCAGTTTTACTCTTGTAATAAGAATGTACCTGTTTCTCGGAATTTACTAAGTAAGCAAAAAAAAGTCAGGAACATTCAACATTTGTTTTTTTATACAAACGAGCTATGCCAATAAAAACAATTAGTAACTATTTTCAGTGGAAGGATGATGTTCGACTTATAAAAAAGCATCGAATAATAACACTTTTTGCATAAAATGTGAGTCGAGTCTCCCGAATCGTTTAAATCATATCAAGTCAATAGAGAACAAATTTCCAGCATTTCACCAGCACCGAATCCAGGCCGTTTGTAGCGGATGTCAGGTCAGTATATTCGGAATCCAGGCCGTTTGTAGCGGATGTCAGGTTAGCATATTCGGAATTAACTTTTGTGTTATATGAATCATATGATAACTAGTATACATTCCAACATATGACATGGTTGTATTTTTTTTCACGAGAGTGTACATTTACTCTGCACACTGCGCATATTACATATCAAAGAGTATATTACACTTTACACTGTACATATTACATTTCAACGTGCATATTACACTGTACACTGTACCTTTCACATTTCAAAGAGTATATTACACTATACACTGTACATATTACATGTCAACGTGTATGTTACACTGTACATTGTACATATTATATTTCAACGTGTATATTACACTGTACACTGTACATATTATATTTCAAAGTGTATATTACACTGTACACTGTACATATTATATTTCAAAATGCTGACAAAAGGACCTAGAATCTTGCAATGACAAGACTTTATCCTAATATTAGGATAATCTTATTTGATTCAAAGAAAAATGTAAATAAAATTAGGTCTCCAAATAGATGCATTAAGTTAGGGTAAATGCACACTCAGCAATATACGAAAGAAAGTAAATGCCTAATGAAATGCCAAGCTAGGGCAAATACATAATCAACAGTATTCGAAAGAAAGTAAATGCCTAATGAAATGCCAGGCTTAGATAAATACATAGTCAACAATATACGAAAGAAAGTGAATGCCTAATGAAATCCCAGGCTTTGCTAAAAAAAAAATAATGAACAATATGCGAAAGAAAGTAATTGCCTAATGAAATGCCAGGCGTTGGTAAATACATAATCAACAATATACGAAAGAAAGTAAATGCCTAATGAAATGCAAGGCTTTGGTAAATACATAATCATCAGTATACGAAAGAAAGTAAATGCCTAAAGAAATGCCAAGCTAGGGTAAATACATATTAAACAGTTTACGAAAGATAGTAAATGCCTAATGAATTGCGAAGCTATGTTAAATACATAATCAACAGTATGCGAAAAAAAGTAAATGCCTAATGAAATGCCAAGATAGGGTAAATACATAATCAGCAGTATACGAAAGAAAGCAAATGCCTAACGAAATGCCAAGGTAGCGTAAATACATAACAAACCGTATACGAAAGAATGTAAATGCCAGGCTTAAGTAAATACATAATCAACAGTATGCGAAAGAAAGTAAATGCCTAATGAAATACCAAGCTATGGTAAATACATAATCAACAATATATGAAAGAAAGTAAATGCTTAATGAAATACCAGGCTTTGGGAAATACATATTCAACAGTATACGAAAGAAAGTAAATGCCTAATGAAATGCCAGGCTTTGGGAAATTCATAATCAACAATATACGAAAGAAATAAAATGCCTAAAGAAATGCCAAGCTAGGGTAAATACATAATAAACAGTACACGAAAGATAGCAAATGTCAAATGAAATGCCAAGCTAGTGTAAATACATAATAAACCGTATACGAAAGAATGTAAATGCCTAATGAAATAACAAGCTTGGGTAAATGCATAATCAACAATATACGAAAGAGAGTAAATGCATAATTAAATGCCAAGCTTAGTTAAATACATAATCAACAATATACGAAAGAAAAGAAAATGCCTAATGAAATGCCAAGCTAGGGTAAACATGTAATCAACATTATACGAAAGAACGTAAATGCTTAATGAAATGCCAGGCTTTGGTAAATATATATTAAACAGTATACGAAGGATAGTAAATGCCTAATGAATTGCGAAGCTATGTTAAATGCATAATCAACAGTATACGAAAAAAGTAAATGCCTAATGAAATACCAAGCCAGGGTAAATACATAATGAACAGTATACGAAAGAAAGTAAATGGCTAATGAATTGCCAGGCTTTGGTAAATACATATTAAACAGTATAAGAAAGATAGTAAATGCATAATGAAATGCCAGGCTTAGGTAAATACATAATCAAAAGAATACGAAAGAAAGTAAATGTCTAATTAAATACCAAGTTAGGGTAAATATATAATCAAAAGTATACGAAGCAAAGTAAATGCCTAACGAAATGCTAACCTACGATACATACATAATCAAAAGTATACGAAAGAAAGTAAATGCCTAATGAAATGCCAAGCTAGAATAAATACATAATCAACATTATATGAAAGAAAGTAAATGCCTAATTAAATACCAAGCTAGGGTAAATACATAATCAAAATATACGAAAGAAAGTAAATGCCTAATGAAATGCCAACCTACGATACATACATAATCAACAGTATACGAAAGAAAGTAAATGCCTAATGAAATGCCAAGCTAGGGTAAATACATAATCAACAATATACGAAAGAAATTGAATGCCTAACGAAAAGCCAGGCTTAATTACTTACATAATGAACACTATACGAAATGATGTAAATGTCTAATGAAATACCAAGCTAGGATAAATACATACTCAACAGTATACGAAACAAAGTAAATGCCTAATGAAATGCCAAGCTAGGGTAAATACATAATCAATAGCATACGAAGGAAAGTAAATGCCTGATGACCTGCCAAGCTAGGGTAAATACATAATCAACAATATATGAAAGAAGATAAATGCCTAATGAAATGACAGGCTTAGGTAAATACATAATTAACAGTATACGACAGAAAGTAAATGCCTAATGAAATGCCAAGCTAGGGTAAAGACATAATCAACAGTATATGAAAGAAAGCAAATGCCTCATGAAATGCCAGGCTTAGGTAAATACATAATCAACAGTATACGAAAGAAAGTAAATGCCTATTTAAATACCAAGCTAGGGTAAATAAATAATCAACAGTATACGAAAGAAAAGGGGGACCCTATATGGCCGAGTGGTCTAAAGCGCTCTCCGTTACGGATCACTGCCATCTCACCTCTTTCTGCGTGGGTTCTAGTCTCGGATTCGGCCACTGTGGGTATGTGAGAAAGCTTGCCAGTAGTTTCTCGTGGGTCGGTGGTTCTTTTAGGGGTTTTCCCGGGTTCTTCCTCCACCATTAATACTGGCCGCCATGTATAGCCTATCGTGTGCTGAAAAATGGCGTTAAACCCCACAATAACAACAACAACAATACGAAAGAAAGCAAATGCATAATGAAATGCCAGGCTTTGGTAAATACATAATTAACGGTATACGAAAGAATATAAATGCATAATGAAATGCCAAGCTCAATGTTTTCACTAATAAAAAGGAGAGAATAAACATTGCGCTAAACTTTATTACAATATCATGTGGATTATGTATGTCATTTGTGACATGCAAAAAATTGGCAAGAGTCTCAAAAATAAACTCCAAAACGCTTCGGGTAAAACTGTAAGACTGATAAGCAACCTTAAAACCAGATCAAGGACATAGTCTGTCAAGGAATTGTATAAATTCCTTTATTTATTAAATGCGTGTACTAGGTTTACGTGTTTTGTGTACAACGAAACCCGAGGGTGATTTGTGTGTGTTGTACATTATTGTGAAACACTGAGTTCGGTTCATTCAATGCCGCACGTGCTAAGTGCTTTCGATGGGAAAAAAATCGATTCATCTAGCGCACAGATAATGTAGGGCTACATTGTCTGTGTATAAATACCTCACCGTTGGATGAAATCTTTACATTATGGAACCTCGTGTCATATCCAGATTTTATTACTTTTAAAACATATTCCGAATAAAGAAAAACAATAAATTCATTTAATATGATATACGAACAGAAACAGACACGATGCGAGAGGTTTATCCTAAACGAGCTTCTTTGCATCGCTTTTGCAACTGTAATTTTGATATTTTCTATTAACGTAAATACTGAGTTTAATGCTAATAAAATAACATCCTAAGAAAGACACTAAATACCTCGTAGAAACTAATATAAGCAATAACATCGATAGGTACAAAAAGAACAAAAATAGTGGGACAGGGGTTGGCCTTGCTGATTAAGGAGTATATACTGGTACGATGTATAAGTTACGTGGCTCACGCGAGGAGCACGGATCGTGTCGGATTTTTCCGAAGGAAAGGTCAAATTATAGAACATTACGAAAACACAAAACGGGGGTATATATGCAATCTACTAAAACTACGAGGGATAAGATGAACAACATACACGCACTCAGCAATAAACATAGTTTCTATTTCCTTTCTCCTCTTGATTAATTTGTTCTCAAACTCCTCTTCTATTCTTCTATTCAATGCTCATCACTTTTACATTAGATAAGGACTCAACGCATGGGAATGAAGGTATTGGCCTCTGTCATGGAAGCTTGTTAACAAAATAACTGATTCACATGCTACCGCCACATGCTAATACCGGACCTCCTTAGCTGGAATTAGTTTTTTCTTACATAGGACTCCTCATAACTAAAGACTAAATGTGATTACAGAGCCAGTCCATAAAACCCCCACAAAAAACAATAAAAAACCAGCGGGTAGCATATAGTACATATAGCATATGCATATAGCATACACTGTACAACATAGATCCCTGGCAAGGATCACTAAGGTAATTAAAGCTTCGAAACCAGCCAGGGTTAAGGAGCTATAGAAACATTAGACTAGGACGGTGTACAAAAGCATAATCCAAATTAATACATATGTCAAAATTATATTTGAATATACACGCACTACATATACTATGAGGGCAACAAAACACATAAAATCCTACAAATTTCGACACTAGGGGATCCTGTCAATGATGGAGTCTGAAAGGGACCACACCAATATATTCTAGGACTTGCACTCTTCAGCTGTAGAGGTATGCGAGTTATTTATAAATTTCTGATATATATTTTACGTTATAACTATTGTACTCCCATGGTTTAACTTTGTATATTATCTATATAGCTCCGGCTACCGTAGTATAATGCAAATATTTGCTATTCTTGTATGTGACTTAACATTAGATCTTTATTAGCAATAAAAATGCATTGTATTAAGAAACGTTTAGTACCACAGACTTCTTATCGGACATAGGTAGGTCCACTTCTGAGCCCGTTTATTGCTTTGTAATGTCATTTGTATAGATTACCGTATATAATATCAGTACGTGTTATCGTATATGGCCATGTCATTATTATTACATGGTGTTAGGTTTAATTTCAGCTGACCAGAATCGATGAGGCATCAGCTGTAAAGCTAACCATTGAGGTTGACCATAGCAGCTGTAGACATGACCATAGAGGTTGACCATATCAGCTGTAGAGCTGACCATAGCAGCGGTAGAGCTGACCATAGCAAAGGTAGAGCTGAATGAACGGTGTTGCTGGCTGAGTAGCAGTCACCGTTGATGACCGATTGTTTAAAACCACCAAATAATGGAACATATCATCCACGTTTATCAAGAATATTTGAAATATAGGTCATTAAAGATCGGCTGCAAAGTTTTACCTTTCAAACCGAGTAAGATGAATAAGACAATTCATTGATATTTCGCTACATTAAATTGGCTTCTTGCAATATGCAGATTTCTGACATCAGATTTTAATCTTTAATGTTTAATAACAATTTTTAAGTTTACTCTGATATCTATATCTATCTATCTATCTATCTATCTATCTATCTATCTATATATATATATATATATATATATATATATATATATATATATATATATATATATATATCTGCGGCATGTTACCTTCTACAAAACCAAATCAATCAGAATCACCTAAAATCCACAAACAAGAAAACCCGGGCAGACCTCTAATCTCCGGTAATTGGCATCCCACAGACAGGATATCAGAATATTTGGATCATTTTATGGAACCACATGTCCACAAATTGCCATCATATCTTCAGGACAGGACATATTACCTCATAGAAACCAAAACAAGCGAACCATTACTGTTATATACATTGCATGTTTCCTTAGACGTCATATCTTTGCATAATAACATACCACACAACGAAGCGATGCAGGCGCGTAGAGAAAAATGGAAGAATAGAACTGTAGACAATGCACTCACACAAGTCCTATTCCAACTCCTATTCCAGCTTGTCCTAAGACATAATAACTTTGAATTTAATGAAGACAACTGCCTTTACATTAAGGAAACCACAATGAGTACAAAAATGGCCCCTTCATATGCTAATATTTTTATGGGAAGTCTGGAGGGTCAGCTTGTAGCATCGGTTGAACTTAGCCATACCAATGGGTACGCCTCATCGATGATATAGAAATGAAGTGGCAACATAGAAGAGAAAGTCTGGATGATTTCATATCAAAGGCAAACAACTTCCATCCCTCAATAAAATTCACGGCAGAAATCACCAACTCAAACCACGTCTTCCTGGACACAACAACCAGACTGGTAGAAAACAATCTGCATACAGACATCTACTCCAAACCAACCGACAAACACCAGTATCTCCTTCCAAGCAGCTGTCATCCGAAACACTGCATTAGGAACATCACATATAACAAGGCACTGAGAATGCGCAGAATTTGCTCCGACGATGAAACATTCCTGAAAAGGTCTGAAGAGCCATCTAAACATTTAATTTACCGAGGCTACGACAAAAAAGACCTGATTACGGATGCACGCAAAGGGCTAAACAAACAAACCGTGATGACCTTTTAAAACATGGAAAGAAAGAAAAGGCCCCGATAGGATACCATTTATCCTGACGTACCATCCAGACAACCCCCAAAGTAATTAAAATCATCGGGAAACACTGGCCCATCATGGAATCGTCGGGCGCACTAAAGTTAATCCTCCCTAACAAACATGTAGTTGCCTACCGTAGACCAAAAAACCTCAAGGACATCCTAGTCAGGGCAAATCCAACGCCAATCACTAATCAAGACCATCCTAGTCAATCTGGCCCCTGCGGCGATATAAGATGCAAAACCTGTCTACATATGATATAGACCAGGACGTTTTCTAGCACAGTGACTAGAGAAAAATTAAACATACATAGTCCAAACATAACGTGCGAAACAGAGAATGTCATTTATCTCATCACATGTAAGATCTGTAGCCTTCAGTATGTCGGAGAAACTGAAAAGCTACACAAAAGGATCAATCTTTATAGATCTGATTGGATGACAAAGACGCTGTACAGAAGCCCGGTCACAGAACACTTTTCCTCCCTTGGAAACACTTTCAGTGATATAACAATTATTGCAATTACTCACAACCGCAACTAGAGTCTCCAAACCAGGAAAGAAAAGGAATGTTACTGGATACGCCGCCCTAAAACATCGAAAAAAGCGGTTTAAACCAAGAAGACTAGAAAAAGACAACCATGTACAAATACAATTATCTTTTGCAGCCGACAAATTTTCTTTTAAATAATTCTCTAAATTTGCTTAATAGCCTATGACTACTATAATAATGAAATATCTGGGATATAATCTGCGCTTACATAAATTTACATAAAATAACAGATGTCGTTATGGCTCATCAATTTCTAGGTCAATACAAATATTTTCCAGTATCAGCAGCTAGCTGAAATAAACTAGTTGACGCATTATAGAGTTAAAAGGTTGTGTTCCTGTATAAACAGGCATGTAATGTTTCGCAAACCTAACCATATTTCTATTTTATTTGTTTGTCGTGTCTATGTTTGTATTTGTCTTTGAAAAAGACTCATTATAGAGTCGAAAGCGCTCAGGCTAGCTAGATACTAGTCTCGTACTGTTCGTTGTTAGTTTAATGCATTTATCTTAATCAATCCCTGACACACGTGATCCCTTGCTGGATCCAGTGCAATTGAAATGATTGTTATTCGCCATATGATTTGTATTCTTTATATATATATATATATATATATATATATATATATATATATATATATATATATATATATATATATATATATATATATATATATATATATATATATATATCTGCTCATGATCCCTTCTACCAAATCTAATCACTCAGATTAACATCGGAAATAAACTTTATTTTAAAACTTGTTTCGCTTTTTTGTGTACGATTAAACATATGTTTCATTGTTTAGGTTTTTTATTTTCTTCTTTAATTTGTATTTATTTCTTTTCGATTAATTTTTCTTATTGTAATCCGAAAAAGTGGCATACTTTGCACCCTAGTCTTAATACATGTAGAACTCTAGTGTTATATTGTATTCCTGATGATGGTGCTACAATATTTATGTAACTTACAGTTTTAGTCTTGCGAATCTTTCTTCTCTGTATTATATTCGTTTCATGTGCGTGTCATAGGCTATGCAAGTTGTTTATGTTTGTTAAATGCATTACCATTTGTATAAAATGTTGGGGCTACGTAAACTAATTACTACATATAGTTTTCCAGGTGACAATACGTCGTAATTGTATCTTTCTTATGTGGTTAAGGTCTTAGAAGGAGAAATACATTTATCGGCTAAGCAGTATATTGCATTAGAAACAATGTAAGGATATATATTTTAAGATTTAACGTACTTACTAAGTGATGTTTTGGTTTTTCTGTATTCCCGCAATTCATACAGCGATATCCAAAATCTGTCAGTCTCAAACATTTGAAATGAAATGAAAACGTCAATATCACGTTCTGAACTCTACCCACACTAATTGTGGATCAAAACATGAATGCTGACTGAAGTGTATATCGATCTAAGTATTTTATACCCAATGGTATATACGGAGGGAGGTATGAAATGATTGTCGTGACATCACGTGTTTACATTGTGGTCTTTACCAGCGGGATGAATGGTCGATCTTATCACAGTTGACGCATTGACTTACCGTTTTTATTAAGTATGTAAATTGAAATATTCAAAGTAAGTAAATCTTTACTACCATCGCATCGGCACTCTCCGCCATTTCTTCTACTTGCCACCAAGAAAACAAAACATGCGCTACCATGTTAAAAAGAGAAATTAAAAAGTGCGAAATTCACACCTCAAGCACTTTTGATACGCCGCATTTCTAATAACAGGTCAAGTTAATTTCATTTTTATTGTATGAATTTATATTTACTGAGTATTCTTGTCAAGTTTTAAGCGGTGTGCCATCGCATCGGCACTCTCCGCCATTTCTTCTACTTGCCACCAAGAAAACAAAACATGCGCTACCATGTTAAAAAGAGAAATTAAAAAGTGCGAAATTCACACCTCAAGCACTTTTGATACGCCGCATTTCTAATAATAGGTCAAGTTAATTTCATTTTTATTGTATGAATTTATATTTACTGAGTATTCTTGTCAAATTTTAAGCGGTGTTTGTATATGATACGCTTGAATAAATACCTTGGAAACCTTATTATCCCCCCCCCTCATGGGTATTGTTGGGGATATTACTAATGTACAGAACAGAAATTGCGTCTGATAATTACACATCCGTGGTATACATTTATATGCACACATCGGAGATGTTTACCTTGTTATAAGGATAAGGCGGAAATAAATGAGCATTTGTCGCAAAACAAGGTCTGTTTTTGAAACTGGAAAAATGTATATTAAAACGATAAAACGTGTCCCGATATTTCACATTGACGTTTATGACAATTGTTTATTTAAGGAAAATAACCCTGAATTTTGCATCAGTGCCCATTATCAATCATAGGGGTGTAATAAAGATGTATCACACGGTGTGATAAAGATGTATCACTCGGTAAGATAAAGATGTATCACACGGTGTGATAAAGATGTATCACACGGTATGACAAGATGTATCACTCGGTATGACAAGATGTATCACACGGTATGATAAAGATGTATTACACGGTATGATAAAGATGTATCACACGGTGTGATAAAGATGTATCACTCGGTGTGATAAAGATGCATCACACGGTGTGATAAAGATGTATCACACGGTATGATAAAGATGTATCACACGGTATGACAAGATGTATCACACGGTGTGATAAAGATGTATCAAAAGGTGTGATAAAGATCTATCACTCGGTGTGATAAAGATGTATCACTCGATATGATAAAGAAGTATCACACAGTATGATAAAGATGTATCACACAGTATGATAAAGATGTATCACACGGTATGACAAAATGTATCACTCGGTATGATAAAGATGTATCACACGGTGTGATAAAGATGTATCACCCGGTATGATCCAGATGTATTACACGCAATCTATTTCAGAGGTTGAGGAAAAACCGGGCCCCTTCGAGAAGTTGAGGCCCGTTTGAATATTATTTATGAGATCTAAAAATATCAGACAAAAGACTGTAGACTCTTAGGCGTTTAGGCCCGAGCCATTTGGTCCCCCTGCCCTCTTCCTACCTCCACTGCGGCTGATGTGACCTGGTCACAGGGTATACCGATGATAAATCACACACTAACAGTTATTAAAGTTATGCCTTTGATACAGATGCGCGCTTTTCTCGAACTGTAAAACAGATAAATATCTTAATGTAACTTGTGATGAGGACGAGAACTAGAAATGAAAGATCTTTGCAATTCCTAGTGGCAATACAACATTTAAACTTGTCTTGAATATGCGTGACCTATCTGTAGTGTCGACACAACATTGAAACCTGTCTTAAAGGTGTGTTACATATTCCTAGTGTCATCACAACAGTGAAACTTATCTTGAACATGTGTGACCTATTTGTAGGGTCAACACAGCAATAAACCTGTCTTTAATGTCACATATTCCTAGTGTCATCACAACAGTGAAATTTATCTTGAACATGTGTGACCTATTTGTAGTGTCAGCACAGCAATAAACCTGTCTTTAATGTCACATATTCCTAGTGTGCATACAACAGTGAAACTTATCTTGAACATGTGTGACCTATTTGTAGTGTCAACACAGCAATAAACCTGTCTTTAATGTCACATATTCCTAGTGTGCATACAACAGTGAAACTTATCTTGAACATGTGTGACCTATTTGTAGTGTCAACACAGCAATAAACCTGTCTTTAATGTCACATATTCCTAGTGTGCATACAACAGTGAAACTTATCTTGAACATGTGTGACCTATTTGTTAGTGTCAACACAGCAATAAACCTGTCTTTAATGTCACATATTCCTAGTGTGCATACAACAGTGAAACTTATCTTGAACATGTGTGACCTATTTGTAGTGTCAACACAGCAATAAACCTGTCTTTAATGTCACATATTCCTAGTGTCATCACAACAGTGAAATTTATCTTGAACATGTATGACCTATTTGTAGTGTCAACACAGCAATAAACCTGTCTTTAATGTGTGTCACATATTCATAGTGTCAATACAATATTTTCCTAGTGTCAATACAACATTTTCATTTTTATATTATGAATTTATATTTATATTAGTAATTGCCATTGACTTGAAACTGCTGACCTATTTGTAGCGTCAATACAGCATTTAACCCAGCTTAAAAGTGTGCCACATATTCCTAGTGTCAATACAACATTTAAACTTGTCTTGAATATGTGTGACTTATTCAAAGTGATAACACGGCATTTTAACCTGTGTGTGACCTATTTATAGTGTCAACATGGCATTTAAACCTGTCTCAAATGTGTGTCACATATTCCTAGTGTCAATACAATAATTAATCTTTTCTTGAATATGTGTGACCTATTCACAGTGTATACACAGCATTTAAACCTGTCCTAAATGTGTGTCACCTATTCACAGTGTATACACAGCATTTAAACTTGTCCTAAATGTGTGTCGCCTATTCATAGTGCCAATACAGCATTTAATCTTTTCTTGAATATGCGTGACCTATTCACAGTGTATACACATCATTTAAACCTGTCCTAAATGTGTGTCACCTATTCACAGTGTATACACATCATTTAAACCTGTCCTAAATGTGTGTCACCTATTCACAGTGTATACACATCGTTTAAACCTGTCCTAAATGTGTGTCACCTATTCATAGTGTCAATACAACATTTAAACTTGTCCTAAGCTTTCGTGGACGTTTTAAACAAATATCATTATAGCTATTTTAGACTCCTATGTATAACACTCAAACGAAGGAACTTAGTTTTGCTTTGTATTCTTCTCAAGTTTTGATAGGTATCTATATATGATACGCTTGAATGAAAATCCTGGAAACTTTAATCTCCAACATCATAGTTACTGTTGGATTATAATACCTATCTACAGGGCATACAACCTTCCTGATATTTACACATCCGTGGTATGTATTTACGTGTTCAAGTCGGAGACGTTTGACTTATGTAAAAGATAAGACCGAACATAACCGGCATTTTCCCCCAAAACAATTCCGTTTTTTTAAAGCTGGAAAAATATATTTTCAAAAGACAAAATCTGTTCGATATTTTGCATTCATGTTTATGGCAATATTTTATACAAAGAAAATAACCCTGATTTTGCATCAATGTCATTAGCAGTAATTGGGGAAGAATTTACTTATTCAATAAACAAAATGGAAAACTCTGTGAGTACTTCTGAGTTATTTCGAGAAAGATGTAAAAATATGAGGTAGAATAGAATGGATAATATTACTTGAACATAACGATCTTGCACAAATGATTCCGACCGATTAGACATTTAATTAGAATATGTCTGAGTCAAGAATGTTGTTGTTGTTGTTGTTGTAGGGTTTAACGCCATTTTTCAGCACACGATAGGCTATACATGGCGGCCAGTATTAATGGTGGAGGAAGAACCCGGGAAAACCACAGAAAGAACCACCGACCCTCGAGAAGCTACTGGCAAGCTTTCTCACATACCCACATTGGCCGAATCCGAGACTCGAACCTACGCAGGCAGAAGTGAGATGGCAGTGATCCGTAACGGAGAGCGCTTTAGACTACTCGGCCACTCGGGGCCCCTGAGTCAAGAATGTAGTGAAAGAATCGTAATCAGTCGATGTAATGAACCTCTCAGTAGCTGTGACAACATTGAGGTATTGACAGGACAGCTTGACAAAAATGGCCTTGACTTTGTGCTTTAGAACACAGCAACTAAGTTAAATAGTGCTGAGGTGGCAGGGTCCAGTTTCGTAAATTGGCCCTGGCAAATTTCTTAACTTAAGGCTATGGTGTGACTTTTTCAGCTATTATTGTTTAGTATTTATAGATATGGATATATTTGTGAACTAGGTGTTTTGGGCTTGTGTTGTTCTTGAAATTGATGTCAGGCATGTACACCTTCCATAGTTGCTCTGCAGTATGTTGATAGTGAAATACCAATAGTTGGCTAGGAAGAAGAGCTAGCCTCCCATAGCAGTAGACACGTGGGTTCAAGGGAACTAGAGTATCTCAAAAAGGCTTGGATGACAACTATTCTGAATTGCATCAAACTATTTAGTAGACAATGATTTTGAAAAATTTTCATCGAGGGAAAGGGCTTGCGTTTGCACTGTGAGCACCACATGCTGTCCAAAATGGCACTTGGATGTGAAAAATGCATGAATAAAATAGGGGTTGGGGTGCATAAACCTCTTCTGCTGTGAACTGCCATTGACTTCTCTGGTTAAGTGAATACTATTCATATGCTTTGTTTTAATATAGGTATCTAAAAATATGGACCTTTTTGACTTCACTTGTGTATTTGATTTTTTATGATTTTTTTATACTAGGTCGCTGATTGCGGCATTACATTTGTACATAAAAATTGGACCCTGCCACCTGAGGCAATTGGAGACACACCACGGTAGGATTAGATCCCTCACCTTTTCGGTCGTAAATGCGGCACTAACCACTGAGACACCGCAGCTCCTAAACTTATAAAAAATAAATACTGGCTACATTCATTGCTCCTCACATAGCGTACGACGAACAGTCTGTACGATTCCCAATATGAGATTTCATTGTATGAACTATCGTTGTTTAAATTTTGTGCAAAAGGATAACCCAGATTGGTCAGAAGGTCATGTGCACTGTATTATGTCCTAGTTACGCGCGTCACTTTGTGGAGAGTCGATTTCGAGACAGATTCATGTATTTTTTCTTTTATCTTTACAAATTTATTAAATGTATAATTTCTGACAAAATTCAAAATTGTTACGTCCTAAACGAGCTATTCGAGATGAGTCAAGAAGATATATATTTATTTCTTCAGCCACTCGAGGAGAAGATAAAGACGGATGAAAAAGATCTACACATAAAACCAGCTGCTAACGTCCATTACAGGACAACAGTCAAAGTAGTCCATTATACCCGATTCCAGTGTCTGTGAATGGATTGTCATTGTTCTTAATATGCAATAGCTCTAGCTCTCCTATAGATGACGCACAACGCAGTTCTAAAGTAGTTCTTCCGCCATGACAGCAACATCTATCAACGACCAAGTCGCCCACAAAGACTAAAGTCGAGAAATTATTTTCTGGCGCATGCTTACATAATTTTATTTGGATTTCAATTTATATTGATATGCTGAATAATTTTCCCTCATATGAAAAGTTTTTTTTTCTTTTATTTCGATGTTTTACTTTGGCTACATGACATTCCATACTCTTTGTCAGGCTTAGATTCGTTCACTCACTGTCTCGCGCCTCCTTAGTGCTAAAGTAGTGTGTATTATTGCGCAGTGATCAGGCTTCATTAATAAATTAAAACACATAAAATACTCAGTAAAAGGAAACACATTTTTATTAAACTATAGCATTTTCTTAATGTATAATAATGATTAATATGTTTTAAGTATAAAATAAAATGATCACTGACTGAGTATTTAAAATATTGGGTCTTCGTTCACGTGGAGCCTTTTTCTCTCGCAAGTTCTGGCATTATCCGTCACGTGACTTCGGGTCCAATATTTTTCAATACACAGTTAATAACCTCTATGTATTATTCATCGTTAAGTCTTGTAATATTATCCATCAACCGGATGTATCCCTCAATAGTATACGGGCTATGCGACCTTTAAAAATTATTATGTTTAGTATATTCTTCTCTAGGCCTCGGGTGGCGAGTGGTTCTAGACGCTCGCCTTTACAAATCACTGACATCTCACCTCTAAAAATTATATGATGGCAGCTAAGTTGCAGATCAATCAACGCTAAATAATGATCAGTCTTATATAAAACTATATCTTGTATCAACAGTTAATACTTTGTTACATTAGTAAAGGACCCATTTTAAGTACTTTGAAGTACAGGCTACACTCTAGTTGTTTCTGTGATGATTCTCGTAACTCAGCTTGAAGTGCAGGTTGGTAATTTACGAACCTAAACTAAAATTAGAAATGACAAAACTTGCTGTTGCCATCGTCTTCATTACTCTGATTTACTGTTTGTTGATTTTATTAAGGTAATATTTTTGCAATCTTTAAAACTAAAATATCAAATAGCAAGATAGAAATAGTATTCTGGAGTGTTTCCAGAGTGAAAGCAATCGCATGCCGGACAATACTTCTACGAGTAAGAAATTGGTAAGAACGCGTTACTTGTCCAATGTCACATGACAAATGAGTCAGTAAAACATGTCCAGCCTGGAAATCAATACCAAAATAAATTTTCAGTAGCGTGCTCCCAGTCAGCTTATCCAGATATTTGACACGTTCTTATCCCGACGCACCCAGACGTGAATGTACGGCCTAGCATGACTTCAGTTGGCAGCTGTTTCACAATAATGTTTCCCAACCAGAAATGGTATACCGCTTTTTCTGATCTTTTCTAACTGGTTTCAAATGACATTTTCGACAAACACAGTTTATACTTTACATATCTGCTGTTTCAAACATTCATAAGATTAGCTCCAATACAGATTCTGCTTCCATATTCATTGTGAACAAACGTGTTGCAAGTGCATACAGTCTTTCCATAGATGTGTGTTTGCTTATCACTGTTCCGGTTTTAAGTTCGATTAAACACGCGATTCTTTATGTAATATATCTGGACATGACCAGATAATATTTCGCTCTCTCGTACATGTGGTGTTTAATGCCTTCACTACAGTACGTGAAACGGACATTGAGAATGCTATATAATTACGAGGTCTTTCGCTCACGATGACGGCAAACGTTCGAAGTCGTACCTTTTCTCACTTGCTGACGTTTCAAGCGGAATAGAGAACGAAACCAGAATACTTTATCCTCTCTCCTAAAAGGTTTGCTACACCTTTTATGTAATTTTTTCCTTAGGTGGGTGACTGTTTCATGTGATTGCATACATACATATACATACATACATGCACGAACGCACACACACACGCACGCATACATACATACATACATTGATACATACATACATACATACACACACACAGAGACATGCATACATACATACATACATACATACATGCATGCATGCATACATACACACACACATACACACACACATACATACATACATGCATACATACATACATACATACATACACGCATGCATACATACATACATACACACACATACATACATAGATACATACATACATACATACATACATACATACATACATACATACATACATACATACATACATACATACACACACACATACACACACATACATACATACATACATACATACATACATACATACATACATACATACATACATACATACATACATACATTCTGCTTAATGTGCGAAAACATTAAGTAAAGTATCAGTTACATTCATTCTCTACAAAACAATCATAGTGTTTTAGAAAACACGTTTTAAATGAAATAAAACATATATATGTGGTGAGAAATAAAATGGCTTATACAATAGAACTTTCCAGATCAAATACCCATCATTGTTTTCATTTTCTGTTTGTGAAGGTTGTCAGATTTCAATATAAGTACGTACGAAATCTTGTTTAAAATTTTGTTATTTGTAAAGTGCATGTATTTATAAAACTATTTATTTCTGGATTACTGTAATAAAATCCATTGAGAACTCACATGTATTTGAAAAATATTTATTTCTGGATTACTGTAATAAAATCCGTTGAGAACTCACATGTATTGAAAAAAATATTTGTTTCTGGATTACTGTAATAAAATACGTTGAGAACTCACATGTATTGAAAAAAGTATTTGTTTCTGGATTACTGTAATAAAATCCGTTGAGAACTCACATGTATTGGAAAAATATTTATTTCTGGATTACTGTAATAAAATCCGTTGAGAGCTAGAAACAGGTGTATATTTATCCTAAAACAGATTTGATAATCGCAGTGAGTTCAACAGTAGTAAATATTAATTTTGTTAGCCGCGCTGTTCGTTGCTCGTAGAAAAACACAAATGTTTTTCAAGGTTAAAACCAACGTAATATGGGTATAAGGAAGCGCTCAAGTGAACAGATTTCGTGACTAAATCCCATAATTGAACGGTTTGTTTCAGTACTTCTTTAAATTTTGCATTCTTTACATCATAAGACGGTATAAATTATTTGTTATTTGGTCACGAAGCAACCCGAATCAACACTAATCAAAGACTTTTATTCATTTTTTATTAGATCGTGATGATGTAATTATAAAGAAGAATGTATCGATCTGTCAGTTTTTAATAGATAGCTGTTGTACCTATTTTAGTACTGTATTCCAAAGTACTGGTTTACTGTGACGACGTCACTAACTGTGACCCTATGATCCGGAAAGTATTATCTGCAGATGTATCAACCATAATTGGATACTAGTTATTTGTGTGATTGACGCGAAGTATATAATTACTTGCAGAAAATTTTATCCCAGTTATGTTTCTTTTTTATTAGTGTCAATGTTGATTAAATTGTGCATATTTGTTTGCTCCACAGTTTGGTAGAATTGATTACAACTTTCCATTGAAATTAAGGTCCAGCTCAAGTTAAATAGTCAGCGATTCAGGATCGTCGAACATCCCCAAACAATCAATTTTCAAGGTAACACATGTTAAATATACACTTTTGCAGCACATTTAAAGATACATAAATAAAAAATTCAGGTTCTTAATACACACATTTGATGGTTTCAGTATAATGAATAAATATATTGAACGTACCGCATACAAAATGCCACGATATTTATAACCTGCCTGTATTTGATTTGTCCGGGATATCAAATACTCAGCCATGATTGTCAGGGATATCGTAAATACGCAGTCATGATAGTTGGGGATATTATAAATACGCAGTCATGACTATATGTATGAACTTACAATTAACTCTGCGTTTTCGAAGAGTGTGGACATTTTTCACTCGTCTCTACCGGGAGTGATTCTGTCCTGCCTCTACGATATATATGTTAAATACATAATGTGAAAATAAAAATATCAAGCAACATGTAAGGTATTTCCTCCGTCTCATTCATTACGCTTTTATTGAAATCCTGTCAATTTTCAGTGAATGTGTATGTGCCCTCTATCACGTAAAAAGCATGTATCTCATACGCTTCCAACAAGCAAAGTTCATAGTATGTCTTGTCGAGGTTGTGGTCTCAATTAGTCTAGATTGTACTCGTTGTACCGTATACTTTTGTGATTGTTTACACTCCTTTGTGTCGCTAAGCGCTGTATATATACTGAAGCTCATCTTTCCAATCACCCTGATTATGGTTGATCAATTAAATAAATTTCAGATTGTATGGATCATAAATTTGGCACAGAAGGTGTATACAGTCAACTGAACTGATACAATAGGACACCACTATGTTCAGAAATTATGGAGAATGAAATTTATTTGTATAAAAACAAACCGGTTTGTATATCAATGAGCGGTAATTCATTAAAATATGTAATGTGGAGTATGGGCACTTATCTAGTGATCGATAATGATCAGCGGTCCAATCTTACGAAGAAAATAGTACAAAATAGAAAACTGACTCGATTGCTTTTCACGGAAAACCGATAGGTAAGTCAATTTATTGTTCGGCTTTCAGCTAAATGTTCTACATAAGGAGTGGAAATCTAGACCAAATGTCGTATCACAGTTCCGAAAAATTCGATTTCATTTTTCTCCACCAAATTTTACCATTTTATCTGAACTGGTATTGAAGGTAAGTCACCCGCTCGAAGTTTTGATTGAGAAATTCAACAAGGGGAAAAAAAAAACTAAAACGTCTTTATAAGGTTCATACAACTTCGTAATCTTAATTTAATGAGTCTAAATAGGCGATAGAACGTACCTGATAAAATAAACAGTAACATAAATCGTTGGATAGCAATTAGATGAAAAAGTTATTAAAGTTAATTAAATACCAGTTCCAACCCTACCACTGAGAAACCCTTGTTTCAAGTTCAAAACTGGTCGGTCATACGTAATATGAAACAAAATGATAGTCCGATCTGTAACGCCGATCAACGTACCGAAAACAAACAAGAAATAACGATATGTATGTATGTATGTATGTATGTATGTATGACTGACTGACTGGGCGCGGGTTCGAATCACCCACACCGCACCGGCCCGGGTCAACTACGGTTGTGTGTCCTCGGGAAACGCACTTTGTTCCAATTGTATAGGCACTAAATAAATATATTGTATAGGCACTAAATAAATATATTGTATAGGCACTAAATAAATATATTGTATAAGCACTAAATAAATATATTGTATAGGCAATAAATAAATATATTGTATAGGCACTAAATAAAGATATTGTATAGGCACTAAATAAATATATTGTATAGGCACTAAATAAATATATTAATGTGTTGTAAAGCACCAAAACAAGCCAAACCGTTGATTTAATATTATTTCTCAGTTCGTTGAAGATGCCGTCGCCTCAGAAAGATTATACTTTCTAGGACGTTGATGTCATTCATTCTTTTTCATGTACTCTAGCCGTTTCTGGGTAGGATTTAAAATAGTTCTCCAATTTAGATGACATTGTGAAAGCGTGTTGGTTTCGCTATTTATTTCTCAGTTCGTTGAAGATGCCTTCGCCTTCAGAAAGATTATACTTTCTAGATCGTTGGTGCAATTCATCCTTTTTCATGTACTCTAACGGTTTCTGGGTAGGATTCAAAATAATGTTTTCCAATTTAGATGACATTGTGAAAGCGTGTTGGTTTCGCTATTTATTTCCAATGTATTTAAAATAATACCTGTGACTTAGAAAATTTGGACGCAAAGTGAATTTTTATTTCAAGACCAAAATTTTCTGAAATATTTTAAGGAAATTCGTACAGAGTAAACGATCACCCAATTTTCTATTACGATGCAGATCCAAATAAATATGTATACCTTTATTGATAATGATCGTAATATCTAACCAACACTCCTAGTGAAATATTAACTATGTATTATATGTTTACAGGCTGGCGGGCTCTACTTATGTACACAATGAACTTCAATTTGGACATGTTCATATTCAAAATGCAATTATATCTACCATAGAATCATGGAAAAATAAGACCATAGAATCATGGGAAAATAAGACCATAGAGTCATGGAAAAATAAGAATATAGAATCATGGAAAAATAAGACCATAGAATCATAGAAAAATAAGAATATAGAATCATGGAAAAATAAGACCATAGAATCATAGAAAAATAAGACCATATAATCATGAAAAAATATGACCATAGAATCATGGGAAAATAAGACTGTAGAATCATCGAAAAATAAGACCATAGAATCATCGAAAAATAAGACCATAGAATCATCGAGAAATAAGACCATAGAATAAATATTCATGGAAAAATAAGATTTTATATTCATAGAAAAATAAGACCATAGAATCATGGAAAAATAATACCATAGAATCATGGAAAAATAAGACCATAGAATCATGGAAAAATAAGAGTACAGAATCATGGAAAAATAAGACCATAGAATAATGGAAAAATAAGACCATAGAATCATGGGAAAATAAGACCATAGAATTATGGAAAAATAAGACCATAGAATCATGGAAAAAAGACCATAGAATCATGGAAAAGTAAGACCATAGAATCATGGAAAAATAAGACCATAGAATCATAGAAAAATAAGACCATAGCATCATGGGGAAAAAAAGACCATATAATCATGGAAAGAAAACTAATAACAAACATAAATCAAATATACATAACAGAAGATATTAGCAAACCCCAATTCAGTATTTTAGTTTTAAGAATTTGATTTTAGCCGATATGAAAAAAATATTGATGGACGTGTAATATTGTGTGCATTTTCCCAATGCAATACCTATTGTATAACACAGTGGTTATGTAATTTCCCAATGCAATACCTAGTGTATAACACGGTGGTTATGTAATTTCCCAATGCAATACCTATTGTATAACACAGTAGTTATGTAATTTCCCAATACAATACCTAGTGTATAACACAGTGGTTATGTAATTTGTCAGTAAGACATTATTTTGAAGTGACGTTGAAGCGTGCCTTTTTTCAGTTACAACCGGGAGAAACTCTTTAAAGATTCTTTTCTCTAAACTTTTACTTCCATTATCAACCAATCCTTGTTAGCGAAACCATATATAATGCATCTCATATTCACGAATTGCTAGAATGGTTCCCATTCTTCGTTATAATTATTACCAATTGCTAGAATGGTTCCCATTCTTCGTTATAATTATTACCGTGAGTTTCATATTACCCCTACCAGCATTTATACAGGCAGTGTTATCCAGGATCAGAAACCTTCTTCATCACCTACCCATCCTCCTCAAACACCATATTCAATATGAACGCTCTCCCTAAATTGACGCAGATAGAATTGGGTAACTGTGAAATGACCCATCGGGATATATCACCAAAATATGGATAGAAAACGCGTAATTCTGAAAAGGATAAGTTTTTTTTTACTTGCATTTGATTCAAAAAGATGTTACAACACATTTCGTTTCTAAGCATAATCTCCAAAGAAGACAAAAAAGACCACGAAAGGTGAAGCCATATTTACAGGCATGCATACGTATATGTGTGTATGTGTGTGTGTGGGGGGGTGTGGGTGTGTGTGTGGGTAGGTAGGCAGGTATATTGATAGGCTAACACAATGAAAAATGTTTCTAATGTTATAGCCATTAAAAGGAGTAATACAGGAAAAGTTTGACAGTGTTGACAGTAGTGAATAGGGACGATATAGAGACGATGGAAATTCCAGTCAAAAGGTCGTGGGACGATATACCGACCCAAAAAGGAAAAGACCTTCCCGAACCAAACAGTCCAACCTCATCCACGCACCTACTACGCCTGAGATACCAACCCTAATGAATTCTACCAAATCACAGACGGGAGCAGGTCCAGAAGAAGGCATTGACCGTGGCAAAGAGACAAGGCAGCTAAAGCAAATTACTTCCTGTTCCTGAGTTTGTTATTTAAAAAAAAAACACCCAACGGTCCTTTCCAGGACACTCACCTCTCTCGAAAAGAAATAGTATTCATTTGCCAAAATCAATTAAAACTCAAAATTCCTTTTTTATCCTATGATGAAAGTGCGTGAGTGTGTGTCTTTATAATTAACAAAATCAAAACTAAGAGACATTTACGTTTATTCCTTCTGGTATATTCTGTATCAAATATAAAATCCAATGTCACAACACAGCACTTTAAAAGGTTCCTTACATCTATGTATGTATGTATGTATGTATTTATGTATGTATGTATGTATGTATGTATGTATGTGTGTATGTAATCACATGCAACAGTCATCTACTTAAGGAAAAAGTATATAAATGGTGTAGCAAACTTTATAGTAGATAGCTTATAGTATTTTGTCTTCCTTCTCTATTCGTCAGCAAGTGAGAAAAGGTACATGAGTGATTCTGTCCTGTGAACATAAAAATATCAAACAATATATAAGGTATTTCCCTCGTCTCATTCATTACGGCTTCTCTGAAAAAAACCTTCGTATGATACCTCGCAAAGTTCTGATCGCGAGTTCGATCTGTGTTGGCTTTTCCATATTAGTGGTAGGCTTGAGAGTGAAATGAACAATTGGAGGGAAAACACAGATCCTTTATATAGGCCTTGCGTTGATATAGGGCACCATGACATGTAAAATGTAGTCATTTGACTTTTTGTAGCCAAGATGAAACGGTCGGATCATTTCTCAGAGAAAGGAAAAGAAAGTAAGAGACAAAACCGTGACCTATCGCCTCGCACAGTAACTGAAGTCTTGGCTCAAATTCATGCCAGCGATTTTGAAGTAGGATATGAGTGAACCAGAATCCAGACCCACTGAGTCTACACCAAACCAAAGATCACCACCAGCAACCTGTTAAAATTACTACCACTTTTGAGAGACGGAAGAGCGCTCATCTAGAAAATTTAAAACCACAGTCGACACGTACTTGGTGAAGTTTAAAGATCTCAAGTCCGACGTACCGTTGGAGAAAGCAGAGGGGTTCATCACTGATGTGTGGGATTCTTTGTTAACAACACTGAAATGGCAATGTGAAGCCAAAGAAGACGATCGCTAGAGACTTTCCGTTCGGGTCGAGTTTAGCAGTCCATCAGAATTGACACCTTCCAAAGTCATCGACAATATTCAACACGTGCAACAATCCGAAGACAGGTTTCACATCATCGATGGAAAAGCGACACTGTTCATGACCCACTTTTCTCTTCCCAAAGGGACCATACATCACAGAAAAGTGTTATTGTAGGACGAACTTCGTAGCATGAAGCGTAGGGTCGTCCAAATTAGCAATCCTCAAGGCCAGATGTGTTTAGCCAGGGTCATCGTGGTGGGACGAACGTATGCCGACAAGAACGACACAGCAGAATGGAACAGAGCCTGGAAAACTATTAAGTGATCAGAGCGAGCCAAACAACAAAGAAGAAGAAAAACAGAACTCCTGTTACAGCAAGCGGGGCTATCCAAGACACACCCTGTGGCATTCCTGAAATGCAAAGATTGCAAGAAGTCTTGGCTCCACGCTACACCTTAAAAGTTAACCCGTCAAGAGGAGAGCGGACCTCTGTTGTTTCGAGGAAAAAATTTCACAGACGGGAAATACATTCGCGTCTATCATCACGGTGAACATTTTGATACCGTTACCATTATCACCGCATTCCTGGGATACCGTTGTTACTGTGAGCAATGTGACTATGGCTATAACAATTCAGAGCAACACAAGCATTGTGGATCGAAATGTGAGGGATTTTTGGCCTCCAAAACCTGTTTTGACGAAGGACAAGTACGAGTGCATTGCTGACCATGTCAGCGCACTTTTGTCAGCCCTACCTGTTACCAACAACATCTGAAGACGCAAGATTCACGGCATAAAAGTGCTGGCCAACTCCTGAGATTGTTCCTTACTTGTGGTCAAGGCATACGTATCAATAGTACCAAGGCACACATATGTTCAGGAAAGAAACGATGTCACATTTGTCAACAAACCGAGGACTTGGAACACGAATGCTACATTCAAAATTACCATTCCGAAGAGGAAGAAGATGACCAGAAAAAGAAAGAGAATTTCATTTTTTTTCATTTCAAATGCACGCAACAGACCGGCATTTACACACCTAATTTTTGCGTGGCTCATCGAGAGTTAGAGAATTGCATACAGGAACCGATATTTAGTCATTGCACTCACTGCAGCAAGATTTCCGAAGGACGTGACGAGATCTTTTGGGGACCTAACACGCTGGCTGAATTTGCCCAGTGGGTCTTAGAACCCATCGACGATACGTGGAGTCAAGAGGACATCGAACGTTACGGAGATTGTCATCGAAATGCCACGGTGATGGCTCACAATTTATTGGGATACAAAGGACAATTTCTTCACAGATACTATACGGAACATAGCACCGAAAGTCCGAAAGTTTCTTTGAACGGAGCAAAAAGCATTTCCATACAAGTGGGACACGTGCAGTTTAAAGATTCGATGAATTACTTGACCATGCCTTTGAGCTAATGACTAAAACGTTTGGAATGACAGAAATGGACAAAGGCTATTACCACACTTTTTCAATACCGAAGCCAATCAACAAGAAGTTCTACCCATTTTGCCTGATTCTCACTACTACGACCCCGACAACATGCGTACCGAACAAAGAGAAGCATTCTAAGCTTGGTGCCAGGCTCACGCCTCGGACTCTTTCAACTTTCAGGAAGAAATGTTAAATTATTGCCCTTCCGACGTGGACATTTTACGGCGTTGCTGTAGAAAACTTTGGAGAATTGTTCATGGATCACGTAGGGATCGATCCTTTGAAAGAAGCCTGCACCATTTCCAAAGCGTGTTCCTTAGTGTGCCACCAACGATTTATGCCCGAGAAGACCATGGCTTTCATCCGCCCTCAAACGGCCAATTTTGTCAACGTTAATACTCAGTCAAAGCCCTACGCTGGCTACATTACTTGTGCGACAAGGAAGACAAATGGATCCAACATGCCCGAAACGCAGGAGACGAAAAGACCATCGTTCCGTGTTTGGTGTATGGCTGGGACTTAGAAAACCCTCAAATCGTGTGCGAGATTAACGGTTGCTTATTTTACGGATATTCCATCTGCTATCATCAACGGGACCTTAAAAATCAGATTTTTTACAACGTACCATGGAAGACATTCATGGTATGGAAACCTGACACGGCAAGAAAATCTGACGAAACCAAAGTGGATAAATCTAAAGAACACAATGTTGGATTTGTCGAACGACGAATCTAAATCAAAGGACCCAACACACTTTAAAAACTAATGGATCGCTAGCATTTCAAAATGCGGTTGCAAGATAAGTATTTGCTGAACGTTGTCGATGTCCGCCTGAGATTGAATCGCAATTGTGCCGCTTTCCATATGAAAATTGTTACTGCATCCGATTACAAAACCAAAATGGAAAGAAAATAAATCTACGTGCGACGCGTGAAAATGTGGCCCAAAGTGGGAAACGACATCAGTCACACTTTGAGCAGAACAAACGCAACGTATCCAATATGACGC
The DNA here is from genome assembly GCA_028554795.2 of Sinohyriopsis cumingii. Classification (NCBI taxonomy): domain Eukaryota; kingdom Metazoa; phylum Mollusca; class Bivalvia; order Unionida; family Unionidae; genus Sinohyriopsis; species Sinohyriopsis cumingii. The sequence continues at coordinate 4,213,615 of CM068831.1, read as the reverse complement.
GTGGAAATGATAACCTTCATAATTCACATTGGTCAACGACCCATGATCGAAGATCGTCTGTTCCAAGGACTGTTACCCAAACGTCTAATCAATGGCAACGTTGAAAATTCAGCCCTCACCGGAACCCCAGATATTGCTAGAAAGTCTCCATTACGAATTACTCGAATTACTTGAAGGCTTTTCCAGAACTTTAAAATAAATCAAACACTCTACCATTCCTCACTTGGCTTTAAGTTTTTCTTCCGTTGCTAGTATGCACAGACGTGCAACTGCTAATAATGTTAGAGAAAGGGTGCTGCTGGATAGATTAATAGCAACAGTGTGTTGACTATTGCAGATTTCAAGGATTGTCAACAGGCTTAGTTAAGTCAAATATTAAATTTCGACAGACACGTGTGTCTTACAGTTTCTGTGTATTAAGGCTGAATTTTGATGGTTCATTTTGAGAATAGAAACCAACTTGGTGGTCTTTTAAAAAAGAAAATATTACTACTACTACTACTACTACTACAACACGGCTCCGGTGGCCTAGTGGTTAGAGCGTCCGCCTCAGATGCGGGAAGTCGTGGGTTCGATCCCCGGCCATGTCATACCAAAATCTTACAAACATTTTACTTACAGCTGCCTCGCTTGGCGCTCAGCATTAAGAGGTTAGTGTTAGGACTGGTCGGCCTGGTGACAGGATAATGTGACTGGGTGGGACATCATGCTACATGTCTGCGGCATAATGCTCCAGTGCTAGACATCACTATAAACTGCCACATTGCAGACATCGTAGCGATATGACTGAAAAATTGTTAAAGCTACGTTAAAAATCCAAATCACACACACACACCACTACTACTACTACTACTAATAATAATAATAATAATATACTTATACCATGCAAACACAAATTATCAATGATAAATGAATAAATAACCACCATAAAACCCAATGTTAGCGTTTTTGAGGTCCATAGGACCACAACCAGGCTCGAACAACTCGTCTAGAACTCCAAACCGTTGAACAGCTTGGCACCGTTTATGCCAATCCGAGTAGTTGATTGTTACCTCCAACTCCTTTTAGTTAGAAAGTGCTACAAACACTATTAGACTCTTGTTCGCCAAATGATATAAGGTTTCAGACTTGGTTTCCATGCTGAAATACATGACCTAACCAGCACAAAATATGACAAAAGCCGTCTTGGAACTAGATGAAGTCAGTCGAAAGTTAACAAAACTATAATTAAGATAGGATATTAGATTATTATCTTATCCTTCAACTGGATGTGGATCATGCGACCTTCCTCCATCAATTAAACTGGCTGCCATGTATTGTGTATGACGTGCTGAATAATGGCGCTAAACCCCACAAAATCAAATCCAAACATCCCTAATGCGCACATGGCTTCGGCCACATTCTCCTTAACTGTCGCATTCAGTAGCAATGTTAATAGCATTCATTGGGTATCCAGTGTTTCTAAGCAGACATGTTTTCTCGTTATGATTTTCAAAGCCATCCAAAACGCGAATTATCTTGAGGTTGCTTTGACTACTCAAATGTGCACATTTGTATCAGGTTATCTCAGCTGCCTGGTTAAATAAATGTGATGTGGCTAAAGTTAATTCATGTTTAAAACTGCAAAAGTGGGCGCATGCTGTGTCACGGAGCAGATTGAATAATTTAGACACGATTCGTGATTACCTGTTCGTGATTAAACATTAGATTAATACATCAAAGGAGGAAGGTGTGTACACGGTTTCAAGTTGCTAAGTAAAATATTTAATATCAAAGACAAGGACATGGGAAGTATTGCATATTTAAACTAGCATATTTCTACTAATTGAAGTTTTAAGTTCGATTATACACGCAATTTCTTATGTTATATAGGCTGTAACCAGTCAATTTCAGGTGCTTTTAAAAGTATAGGTCTAACAGGGAGTGCAGGCATACAATACAGATTTTTTTTGTTGTTATAAATGTAATTTTCAGGATTTTTATTACAGATGTCTATGTGATCATCAAAACACTGTAAACCGGATTGAATGTCGCGCTATGATGTAACAATGAGAACGCCTGAAAATTGTGTCATGGCAGCGAAGTTGCAGATCACTCAACACTAAATAATGAACAGTCGTATATAAAAAAATATATTGAAACAACAATTAACATTTTTAATATCAATAAAAGCACCATTTTACGTACGTCGAGGTACACTCTGCGCTCAATTTGTTTTTCAGATGATTCTCGTAATCTCAGCTTGCTCTGCAGGTAGTAAGTTATCCATCTAAATTAAAACGAGAAATGAAAAACTTGATGTTGTCATTATCTTCATAACAGTGATTATTTGTTTGTTGATCTTGTTTTGCTAATCGTATACAATCGTTTAAACAAAACATCAATTAACAAGGCAGACATAATATTATATTGTTTTCGGAGTCAAAGCAATCGCAAGCCGGACAATATTTGGAGGTGTAAGAGAGTGGTCGAAAGGAGCCACTAGTCGAATGTGACTAGACAAATGAGTCAAACAAATGTACGGCCTGGAAAGCAACACAAACATACATTTTCAGTTACGTGCTCTCACTCAAATATCTCGATATTTGACACCCTCTTGACTACAGCCCTGCCTATTACCTTTATCTGCCGACACGTACAGACATGAATGTATGGCCTTGCATGAGTGTAGTTGGGAGCTGTTTGAAACACGTTTCCCTTCCATAAAGGGTTTACCGCTTTTTCTCATCTTTTCTAACTTGTTTCATATAACATTTTAGACAAACACAGTTTATACTTACATATCGGCTGTTTCAAACATTCATAAGATTAGCTCCTATACAGATCCTGCCTCCAGATTCATTGTGAACAAACGTGTTGCAAATGCATACAGTTTTTCCATAGATGTGTGTTTGCTTATCACTGTTCCGGTTTTAAGTTCGATTCCTTATGTAATATATATGGATGTGATCAGCGAATGCTTTGCGTACTCGTATATGTGTCTTTGATGCCTTCGTTACAATAGTTTAAAACGTCATTGACAATGGCATTCAATTACAGTCATTGACAATGACATTCAGTTACAGTCATTGACAATGACATTCAGTTACAGTCATTGACAATGTTATTCAGTTGCGGTCATTAACAATGTTATTCAGTTAACGGTCATATTGACAATGGCATTCAATTGCGGCCATTAATAGTCTTTCATGTACGGTCATTAACAATGTCATTCAATTACGAGATATTTCATTAACGATGACAGCAAACGTCCCATGTCGTACCTTGGTCGCCGACATTTCAAGCAAAACACAGAAGGCAAACAAAATACTTTATCCTATCACTAGCACACCGAAATATCAATCCCTAGTTCTTTGATAGAGTAATTATCAAACGGGTCGCAAAGCAGGCCAACTCTATTGGTTTGCTCAACGTCGTCCTATATTTTGTAAAGTACTTAATGATTTAATGAAGTATCTGGTTTCATTTTGCAAACCAGATTCATCAATATACAACGGGCATTCAATACGCTCTGGTATGGATAGTCGAATGGCAGACACAAGCCAGTTTAATTTTTAAACTGGAGGACTCGGACGGCTCATGGCAAGCATAGCCATCTACAATGTCTACGTTAGAGCACCCTGACGTCATATAGCAATCATAGGCATATACAATGTCTACATTAGAGCACCCTGACGTCATATAGCAATCATAGGCATATACAATGTCTACATTAGAGCACCCTGACGTCATATAGCAATCATAGGCATATACAATGTCTACATTAGAGCACCCTGACGTCATATAGCAATCATAGGCATATACAATGTCTACATTAGAGCACCCTGACGTCATATAGCAATCATAGGCATATACAATGTCTACATTAGAGCACCCTGACGTCATATAGCAATCATAGCCATATACAATGTCTACATTAGAGCACCATGACGTCATATAGCAATCATAGGCATATACAACGTCTACATTAGAGCACCCAGACGTCATATAGCAATCATAGGCATATACAATCTCTACATTAGAGCACCCTGACGTCATATAGCAATCATAGGCATATACAATGTCTACATTAGAGCACCCTGACGTCATATAGCAATCATAGGCATATACAATGTCTACATTAGAGCACCCTGACGTCATATAGCAATCATAGGCATATACATTGTCTACATTAGAGCACCCTGACGTCATATAACAATCATAGGCATATACAATGTCTACATTAGAGCACCCTGACGTCATATAGCAATCATAGGCATATACAATGTCTACATTAGAGCACCCTGACGTCATATAGCAATCATAGGCATATACAATGTCTACATTAGAGTACCCTGACGTCATATAGCAATCATAGGCATATACAATGTCTACATTAGAGCACCATGACGTCATATATCAATCATAGGCATATACAATGTCTACATTAGAGCACCATGACGTCATATATCAATCATAGGCATATACAATGTCTACATTAGAGTACCCTGACATCACATGGCAAGCATAGCCATATACAATGTCTACATTAGAGCACCCTGACGTCATATAGCAATTATAGGCATATACAATTTCTACATTAGAGAACCTGGCGTCATATAGCAATCATAGGCATATACAATGTCTACATTAGAGCGCCCTGACCTCATATAACAATCATAGACATATACAATGTCTACATTAGAGCACCCTGACGTCATATAGCAATCATAGGCATATACAATGTCTACATTAGAGAACCTGACGTCATATAGCAATCATAGGCATATACAATGTCTACATTAGAGCACCCTGACGTCATATAGCAATCATAGGCATATACAATGTCTACATTAGAGCACCATGACGTCATATAGCAATCATAGGCATATACAATGTCTACATTAGAGCACCATGACGTCATATAGCAATCATAGGCATATACAATGTCTACATTAGAGCACCATGACGTCATATATCAATCATAGGCATATACAATGTCTACATTAGAGCACCATGACGTCCTATATAGCAATCATAGGCATATACAATGTCTACATTAGAGCACCATGACGTCCTATATAGCAATCATAGGCATATACAATGTCTACATTAGATCACCATGACGTCATATAGCAATCATAGGCATATACAATGTCTACATTAGAGCACCCTGACGTCATATAGCAATCATAGGCATATACAATGTCTACATTAGAGAACCTGACGTCATATAGCAATCATAGGCATATACAATGTCTACATTAGAGCACCCTGACGTCATATAGCAAGCATAGCCATATACAATGTCTACATTAGAGTACCCTGACGTCATATAGCCATCATAGACATATACAATGTCTACATTAGAGTACCCTAACGTCATACAGCCATCATAGCCATATACAATGTCTACATTAGAGTACCCTGACGTCATATAGCAAGCATAGCCATATACAATGTCTACATTAGAGTACCCTAACGTCATACAGCCATCATAGACATATACAATGTCTACATTTGAGCACTTGGATGATGGAATTTCATTTTCTCTACAACCGATACATCAATCTGGATCAGTTTGGAGCAAACATTGCATATTCTGTTTACATACATTCGTGCGGCTTTCCCTTTTTATCCTTTCTCCAATGAAACTCAAAACTACGGCATAGAAATTTAGTTTAAAAACGTATATAGTAAAGGAAATTAATGCTACACAATCGTGTTCTACGGAAATTTGAATTCTAGTGAACAGATGATGCGAACCAGACAAACCAGTTAGTGTAAGTAGTTCATTAAAATGGTGATACATGCAAACTGAAAAGATATTGCAACTGAACAGAAATAAGCAATATTTAATAAATAAAAGTACGTAAGATAATACCAACCGTCAAAATTTTAGGAATATTGTTGTTTGTAACTTGTTTATTTTATTCATTTTCTTCCTTTCCTTTCCTTGTTTGTGATCTATATTCCACAAAATTGCCGGCTTATGAGAGCCGAATACCACCAGGTACATGTTTAGAAATATTATCGTAGTAAAACGAACCAAATACCACCAGGTACAACTGAAAAACCATTATGGTCATAAAAAGAACCAAATACCTACATTATCTTTGCAAATAAATCTCCAATAACACAAGATAAAACTTAATAAAAACAATATTATATCAGTCACAATACAAACACTACCAGATACAACTTAAACATTTTATCGTAAAAAAAAGAGTGCTTAACATGGTGTAAGGCATGCACGGGTCTTGAAGATACTCTTGATGTTTGGTCTCGCAAAACCCTAGAAAATCTTACAAAGTGGATAAAACCATAGAAATGTCCTCAAATATGTCTTGACAGACCTTTACAATCTCTTAATTGTTTTTTAATATAGTTGTTATTACAATTATGTGTTTCATTTTATCTATTTAAATATTTTACAAACTAAAGAACTAAAGATCGTATTATTCTCTCTATGACTTAAGCTACAGATGAGACATTTTATTATTGGCTTCCATCTGCATTACAAGCTACAGGTATATATATATATATATATATATATATATATATATATATATATATATATATATATATATATATATATATATATATATATATATATATATATATATATATATATATATATGAGGCGTGAAATAAAATATATTACCTTGTGTAGTAACACTTTCATTAACCCATCTTTGTTTTCACTTTGTGTTTGTGAACATTCTTTGTTTTCACTGCATGTCTATACGAGATTTTGTTTTGAATTCTATTGTTTGCCAAGTACATGTATTTGTAAAAACAAATTCATTTTGGATTGCTGTAATAAAACCTTCTGAGAACTATAAACACGTGTATATTTATTTTAAAAAATAACTTGGTAAACGTGCTGAGTTAACAGTAGTAAATATAAGTGCTACGATGCGAGGAGTTCTTTGTTCGTAGATCAACACTAATGTTTGTCAAGGATAAGCCCGACGTCATAAGGATATAAGGAAACGTTAAAAGGAACATAATCGTGACTAGAGCCCATAATTGAACGGTTATATCGGTACCAGTTCTTTCAAATTTAAATTTGTGACATCTCTAGCGAGTATAAATTATTTGTTATCCAGTCACGAACCTAATCGAATCTAATCAAAGATTTTCTTATTCGTTTTTATTCGACCGTGGTGATATAATTATATAGAGGAATATATTTATCTGTCAACATTTGTTTCACCTATTTTAGTACCATATCCAAAGAAAAGTTCATTGTACTTGCTCACCTTAAAGAGGCCACTAACTTTGCGCCCATGATTTGGAAGACATTGACCCACATTGTTCGATCTTATATAACAAGTAATTGTATACTAGTTTCTTGAGTGATTGCAATTTGTTTAGGTCATTAGACGAAAAGTATAGAATCCCTTGCAGAGCATTTTATCTGCATCTGAGGAATTATACTTTTTTGTTAGCGGGAATCTTAATTAAATTTGGCATAGGTTCTTGCTGCACAGTTTTGTTGAATTGATACCTGTCCCATTTAAATCAATTTCCATTTCAGATTTAAATAGTCAGCGATTTCGATATTGTCAGAAACTTAAACTAATTACACTGAATGATCTACGAATATGACCAAATCATCAATTTTCAAGGTAGCAAACGCTAATATATACTATGTGTTCCAAAAAGAGCAAAAATATCCTTAAAATGTCTATAAATATAAATTTTTTAATCAAAAGTAGATTTTGCATTTTATTTCTTTTGCTACACATTTAAAGATACATAAATTAAAAATTCAGATTTTTCAATACACACAGTTGATTGTTTCAGCACAATGAATACATATATTGAATGTACCGTATACACTGTGCCACGACGCTTATAACATGCCTGCATTTGATTCGTAGGGGGTATCATAAATTGATTGCCATGATTGTTAGGGATATCGTAAGTAGACAGTTTTGATTTTTTGGAGATATCATAAATACGCACTCTTGATTGTCAGGGATATCGTAAATACACAGTCGTGATTGGCAGGGCTATCGTAAATACGCAGTCGTGATTGGCAGGGCTATCGTAAATACGCAGTCATAATTGTTGAGGATCTCATTAATTAGCAGTGAAGATTGTTCTGGATATCATAGATACGCAGTGAAGATTGCTCTGGATATCATAGATACGCAGTGAAGATTGTTGTGGATATCATAGATACGCAGTGAAGATTGTTCTGGATATCATATACGCAGTGAAGATTGTTCTGGATATCATAGATACGCAGTGAAGATTGTTGTGGATATTATAGATACGCAGTCAAGATTGTTGTGGATATCATAGATACGCAATCACGATTGTCGTGGATATCATAAATGCGCAATCATGATCATCATTGTTATTATATATACGCAGTCATTATTGCATGTTGGAACTTACTATTAACTCTGCGTGTATCTGTCCTTCCTCTGTAATGTAAAAATTAATTACATAATGTGAAACTTGGCGTCTACGTAATAAAACTTGCGAAAAATAACATGTAAAGTAATTAATAAAAAAACATATAAGGTTATTGCCTCCGTTTAATTGATTCAGCTTTTATTAAAATCGTGTAATTTTAGGCAATTGTGCTTGTGTCCTCTATCAATCAAAAGCGTGTATTGCATATGCTTTCAACTAGCAAAAGTTCATAGTATTCTGGTTGAGGCCGAGGTTTCAATTAATCTAGATCGTACCAATTAGACCGTCTTACTTTTCGATTGGCGTCGAGGGCAGATAGTGTTTGTACTCTTTTGTGCCTATGTATTCACTCGATCTCAGTTTTAACTATTAACCTGATTACACTTGATCTATTGAATGCAGTTCAGTTTGTGAGAGTAATACATTAGGGTATATAAAATTAACTGAACTGTTGAACACACATTCTTTTTAAGAGTAAGGTACGGGTTCGTTTAATTTCTGGGCAGATATCGGTAATTCAGTTAAATATGAAATGTTATATATATATATATATATATATATATATATATATATATATATATATATATATATATATATATATATATATATATATATATATATATATATATATATATATGTATTTATGTATGTATATAGGTAGGTAGGTATGTAAGTATGTATGTATGTATGTATGTATGCATGTACGTACGTACGTACGTATGTATGTGTGTGTGTCTGTGTGTGTGCGTGCGTGCGTGCGTGCGAGAGAGAGTGTGTGGTATTGCGTAGAACCTTTGTCGAAGATGTTATGTTATGGCCTCCCCTTTTCAGTGTATAAGGCTCACATTTCTCTTCCAATTATGATTTGTTTTTAAAGAAATTGATAGGATGAATGAATATGATACACAGGTGAACCTCAATAATGTCTAGGTAAGGTTCTATTCTTGTCGGTATCTATTAATGGTACATGTTTATGAAGGTAAATATATTTCATCGCTTCTTTCCTGCAGCTGATTTATGGAAACACGTAGTACTTTTATTCGACTAATAACAAATCTTTGCTGAAGTGTTTTGATTCGATTAATTGAATTGTTGCTAACGTCTTGATTCGACTGATAACATTTATTGCTGACGTTTTTTATTTGTCTTTTTAAATTTTTACTGACGTGTTTTGCTTTGACTAATTACGTTGTTGTTGACTGTGTTTTTATTCTAATGATTACATTAATGGTAACAGTGTATTGATTTAACTTAGTATTGCTGACCGTGTTTTATGTAGAATATTTACCTGTTTATCAAACTCCAAGCAGGCTCACACTGAGCTAAACAGATGTGCTAGTAAATAAAATAATTCTACATATGACCTGAATCGACATTTTGAATGAAGAAGCTACTTATATCGTTGATACGGAAGCCACGATTGCTTAGAGATTAACAGGTCGGACTCACGAGCGGAAGGGTGCGGGTTTAACACCGGACTAACCAGGGTTAGCTACCGTTGTGTGTAATTGGGGAGGCACTCTGCTCCAATTGCAACGACACTAATTAACCTAGTTGTGTTGATATCCTATAAAGAACCAATTATAACCGTTAATTTACTATCTAATATAAAATGAATACTTTGTACACGGTCGATTTAGCATAGACACAATGTTGACATTAGCAGAATCAACCCCAATTCATTTATTTTAATTTCAATTGTAAGAATGTGATTGGAAAACAAATATAGAAAAGACGGTTGGACGTTTAGTATTGTATACAGTATCTAAATGCAGTAGGTACTACGAAACACAACAACTGTGTAATTTTATTGGTAATTTTCTTTGTCATCGTCAAGTGGTGGCGCGACACTGTTCAGTTACAAAGAGGATAATCTCTCTAAAGATTCATTCACTGAACTTTCACTTCCATTGTCAACCAATCCTTGTCAGCCAAATCCATATATGCTCTATTTTATATCAACCCATTTCGAGACTGGTTCCAATACTTCCATATCACTATTATCATGAGTCTTTTATTACCTCTACCCCCTCCTCTCAAGACAGTGTATCCAAGATCAAGATCCTTCATCGCCTACCCATCCTCATCAAACATCGTACCCAATATGAACACTCTTCCACAATCGATCTAGAGGGTAACTGGGTGAGAAGAAAAATATTGCCGGCCTGCCGGCAATGATCTATCAAAACATATCAAAGAACAAGTAGTATTGGGAAAATATGGTTTTTTTTTCTTTCTTGTATTGGATTTAATAATGTTACATCTCATTTTGTTTCAAGCAAAATCTCAAAGAAAGACAATAAATATCTCGAAAGGGGAAGCCCTATTAACGGGTATGCATAACTATGTATAATGTTATGTATATTTGATTTAATTTATATTTGATTTAATTCAATTGTTCGTTTGTTAATTTTATTTTTTTATTCCATTGCATGCTACTGTAATGTAATTTTATTTACTGGATTTGATATTGTCCTGAACAGAGTTCAGTTCTGACTGATTTAAAAATAAAATTGACGTAAACAACTTTATTGAGACATTGTATCTATTGCTAACCTAGTTCGTGACCTTGATTCAGAACTGGTGATAGTTTTTGGTAAATAACTTTTTATATTCTTTCTCAAATAAGGTTCATAAAGTGAAATCAAGGCCATACTTTGAGTACGTGACAAATATAATGTTTATATTGTTACATAATTTTGGTTTTCCAAGAAGGATGAGCTCTTGACCTTTCCGGGAGTTTGTTTGCGTTGTAGTTAGACTTATTACTATGTTTAGGGAGGGAATTGACATTAGTGTCTTAACACTTCAGACATCCATGTGTTTTATGCTGTGTCTAATTTGGGTTAATTATTTTATTTTCTTCAAATTATTTCAAAAGAAATGTGATTCTTTTACCTAGAAATACTAGTGCTCAAAATATGACATTTGTCAAAATGTATACAGAATACAAAAACTGGAATAATATTTTCTGAGATTCAGCAAGAGACTGATGACCCTGCAGCACTTTACAGGTTACAACATATTTCATCGTCTTTCATTTTGGATTTAATCGGATTCGAACTCATTTTCATTTAGGACTTTCTAATAATAGGACTTCTATTTTTTAATTCTTGGATAAATGTTAGTTTTAATTCGTAAAACCGTAAGTTCTTATTCTCATCTGTACGTTGCTTTCTAGAGAAATAAATTATTTGTTAAATTTTATAAAGCTTGCTGTCTTCACTTTTTTCTTGTTACGTTTTGTAAGAGCCTAACCATGTAACAAGAAAATTAGGCGCTCGTCTTTGGGTTATAAGACTTTTGACTAAACTATTTGGGAAAACTTTCGTTTATAGAATTTAAATTCCCCATGTTCTTGAATTTTATTTAAAATCCCAACTATTATTACACATTTTAGAAATCTGTTGTACAATCAACACGCTTTTTTACAATGTCATTAAAAGTGGAGATCTTTCAAATCATACCCAGGAGCAGTTGGACTGTTTGTAAAAAAGATTCAACTTTCCAGAAAATATTATCTTTCTGAGGCAAAAGCTTCATTAACGAAGCACAAAATAAAAAATATTTTGGTCCCGTATTTGGTGATAAATAATGTTTTGGATGAATGTGTTTTGGTTTCGATGGATAAGTCTGTATCCGACTCTGACATAAAGTAAATGAATTAAAATTAAAATGCAAGATGTATTTGAGTTAAATAGCTGAAATTTCAGAAACATAAAGAAGAAAAACAAATGCAGTTGCAATTGGAGAAAGAGAAAGAACAAATGTTATTACAGAAAGATACAAATGCAGAAACAGAAAGAGTAAATGCAAATGCAATTAGATAAGGAAGAAAGAGAAAGAGACAAATTCAGTTACAGAAAGAACAAATGCAGTTACAGAAAGAAGAGAAACAAAGTCAGATGCATTTGGAGAAAGAGGAGAGAGACTGATGCAAATGCAAATGCAAAGTGAGACCGAAGATATGTAATATCAATTTAGAATAAAAGAACTAGCAATTGAAATGCACGTTCTCATTTCAAGTAACAATTTAAGTTTTGATGTCACTAAGATTATTAGGATAGTGCCACATTTTAGAGAAAGAAGTAGACAAATATTTTCCTATGTTTGCAAAACATTGCTGAAAATTTTAAATGGCCAAGGGAGCATTGGATCCATATTATTAGAAGGTGTATGTACTGGTTATTTATAATTCACTGTCACTAAAGTGATGACTATGATCTAGTTAAGGAGTGCACCTTAAAGGGTTATGAGTTAGTCCCTGAGGCTTAAGGCAGGAACAATAAAAAAGATGAACAAACTCGTTTCGAAATTGCAAGAGAAACGGTGCAGTTATTTTTGATCGATGGTGTTTATCCAAGAAAAGTGACCAAGATTACGACAATCTAAGACAATTTGTATTACTTGTAGAGTTTAAGAACTGTATCCATAGTGACATTAAGATTTATCTTGATGAGCATACGGCCAAAACTTTCGAAAATACTGCTCGTACTGCTGACGAGTATTTATTAGCTCATAAAGTTTCTTTTGTAAATAAAACTTCCTCTCAGCAGTCTTCTGGTAGAAATGAATTTCAGCCTAGTACAAGCCCTTCTACATTTCAATCTGGCACAAGTTTTAGAAATCAAGCTTCTGATAAGCTTGATCAAAATCGTTATCTCTTCCTACGTGTACCAATTGTAAGAAGAAAAGACACGTTATTTCTGATACAAATTGGAAAATAAGCATCATAATCAAGACAGACCTATTCAAATGTTCTTATTTCTAAAAGGTCAAAATCACGATAAAGTATTGAAAGCAATACATTTGTTGGGTCTAATAAACCACTGTCTGATATTATTATGGTTAATTTTGAAACGTCAATGCAGAAAGGTTCTATATCACTCTTGGTTGATTCGGTCAATCCTATCCCTTTGAAAAGTTTAAGAAACACGGGAGCTTCTCAGAGTCTTTTATTATCAGGTATTCTGCCTTTTTCTGAGAGGTCTTCCTCTAATGAGAGTGTTTTTCTTCAGGGAGTAGAGTGCGGCTTTGTTAATGTTACTCTTCATTGACATCAGACCTAATTTCAGGACCAGTGACAGTCGAAACAGTCTCTGTTTTACCCGTTGAGGGCATTCATTAATTATCAATATAAAGTGATGCCGTTTGGTATTAATTGGTTCGCCGTGTACGTTTCAACGTCTAATGAATATGATTACATTTGGTCTAGGTAAATGTGATGCTTACATTGAAGATGTCATCATCCGCAAAGCCACCTGGAAAGAACATTTAGCTTCATTTCGGAAATTCTTTGACAGACTCACTGATGCATGTTTGACAATTAATTTAACCAAAAGTGAGTTCTGCCGTGCTTTTGTAACATTTCTAGGACATAATGTGGGACTTGGACAAGTTAAACCTATATATGTTAAGTTGAAAGCTATCTCTGAATTCCCTGTGCCTGTTAGTAAAAAGCGACTGATCCGACTTTAAGGTATGGCTGGATATTGGAAATTTTGTTCCAAATTTTCCATAATTGCTGAACCCCTGAAAATTTATTGAGCAAGAAATACAAGTTTCATTGGACTGAAACATATCAGGAGGCTTTTGACAAGTTGAAAGCCATTCTTAAAAGCGCGCCAGTTCTTACAGATCCTAATTTCAGTCAGTTATTTAAATTGTATGTAGATGCAAGTGATGTTGGGGTTGGAGCAGATATTGATTCAAGAAGATAAAAGTGGTGTTGCTCATCAAGTGTTATTTTTCTAAGAAATTAAATAAGCACCAAAGAAATTATTCAACAATAGAGCAGAAATGTTTGGCTTTGATATTGGTATTGCAACATTTTGAAGTTTACATTAGTTCAGCTCCTTCTTTGATTATGGTGTTTAGTGATCATAAACCCATTACTTTCATCAGCAAGATGAAAAAAAAAATCAAATAATACTAAGGTGTATTTTGTTGTTACAGGAATATAATATTTGATATCAAGCACATCAAGGGAAAAGATAATTTAATAGCAGGTGCACTTTCCCGTGTGCAGGAATGTATTAGTTCATGTACACTGTGTATAATTCATAAGAGTTATTCTTCTGTTATTTTGTATACCTCATATATAATTATTATTATATGGTAAAAAGAAAGCTTTATTATGTGAGTCTTTCTTTTCCTATTATGTGGGTAAGTTTTATGTATATTTGATTTATTTGATATTTGATTTAATTTGATTGTTTGATTGCTTGTTTTACATTTTTTTATTCCATTGCATACTCTTGTAATGTAACTTGATTTAGTGGATTTGATTTTGTGAAGAAAAGAGTTCAGTTCTGACTGATTTTTTAAAATATTTTTGACGTAAACAACTTTACTCTTTATGATATAAAGTCGTGTTACCCTTTCTCAATACAATTTCGTGTTACTCTGTCTCATACAATGGCAAGGTACTCTGTATGATACAAAGTCGTGTTACTCTGTCTCAATACAATTTCGTGTTACTCTGTCTTACACAAAATCGTGCTATTCTGTATCTTACAGAGTCGTGTTACTCTGTCTTACACAAAATCGTGCTATTCTGTATCTTACAGAGTCGTGTTACTCTGAATAATACGGTCAAAGGATTCATTTATTTGATTTAATCAGTCATTTGAATTACAAAGTACGCGAACTACTTGGGATAATATATTTGGAATTACTTTTAATTCATTTAAAACTTTGGTTTTATATTATTGTGATTTTACCAGTACTGTTAGTACACCATTACAATAGTGAACATCATTCGGAAAACCATTGGAACTCATTTGGGTCACTCAATACTTTTTAACTTGATAGGACATTAAGCACTATTTAGGATTGCATTCACCATGCTTTAAAGTATTGTTAAACTTTCACTTAATATGTTAGAGAAATAAATTATATTTTTAATTATACCGAGTTTGTTGGTTTTCACTATTTTATGCTGCCTATAGAGGGAACACTATATCAAACCATTCAGAATATATTAAAGAGAAAAGAAATAATGTTCATATGTTAACCATGCTTTTGTGTGCTGGTGGTCTTAATGAATTTGAAGATAGAATGTGCTTTTACGGTTCAAAGAAAGATTCTTCAGAATTGATCTAAATATGCGTCAGGGACAGAAACCAATATTGGGCTTTATGACTTATCTCTGATAGGTATTTACCTTGCACATCGATAGCTTTGCATGTTCGTTAAGTATGATGTATTCATTAGATTAGAGAGATAGGCAGACCGAATGGTCTATAAGACTCGCCTTTACGGATCACTGCCATCCCACCTCTGTAGCAACAGGGAGGGTGAACAGACCACTTTTGGAGCAAGTCTTCTTTGAAAATAAAACTTTGTACAAAAAAAATAAAAATATAAGGTCAATAACGTCTAACCGAAGCCTCTAACCGACCGAGACTTTCTCTAACTGGATTAGCTCATTGAGTTACTTTATCTTTCTCGCTCGTGTTTTCAGATTTGTATGTGTGTTTGTTTACCCGTCGGACACTAATTTTTATTCGTACCCTCCCTGCTGCTGTAGTGTGTGAGTAATTAAATCATTATTGTATCAATAATGGAATCTCGCACAGCTATATTAGTTCGAGAGCAACTAGAGTCAATTAAAAAATAAATCCCGATTCGTGATGCTGTCAAGCAGAAACTACAAGCGTGTCAAGAGTCTCAGGTATAATTTGCAGAAGGTGCAGAACAAGTATTTAAACTGGTTACGAAGGCTACCGAAGGTCTTCTTCCCACGTCGGAGCAAACCGCTAAAGCAACTGGAAAAATAGCAGAAAAAAACTATTAAAAAAAATTCTACGAGGGTTTCAGGGTGAAATAGCTGCTGCTCAACCAATTCAAGAAATACTTGAAGGTATTGACCAAGCTCGAGCTGAAATAGGTGATAGAAAAGACCAGAACCAGAAACAGAACCAGAACACGCAAGGGAGAGAACTGAAATAACTGATAAATTTACCGAAGAAAGTATTGCCACCTTCAAAAAAGAAATTAAAAACACGGATGAATTATCTTCGTTTGCCGTGCAGTTTTGGCCAAAGAAAAAGGATTTGAAACCCGAGTATGTTCATGATACTGTAAGTCGTGATAACTGATACAAATGTATATTTCGCTTACACTACCGAGCTGATCAGACACGAAATAGTGATACAAGATATATTGCATTTATTAGTGGAACAGACAACCTTATTTCACTGTTACAACAACAATTACAACCACAACGATAATTTGAATTACAACAATGACACCAATTACAATAAGGACCCCAATTACAAAAGCAACAATTACAACATAAACTTTAAAAACAGTAGCCAGCCCAAATAACAAGTGAGGAAGATGCAAGCTCTACCCCCGGAGCCACTGGAAGTGGTATTGGTGCTCGAGGAAGTGGCCTTATTATTTCATGTCCCAACAATAACCTTGCAGATGTTGAGAGACGAAAAATTCTGATTGGCGGAAAACGATCCGGTAATAATTCCCCATAAATCATTAATGAAGCAGCTTATATTTGTCAACGATTATTTACAGGCGGTATCATGGACATTAATGTTTATCGGTCCCTCATCGATGAAATCGTTGATGACTACAGCAGTGATTGAGGGTATGCAAACAGATACAGTGATTAAATAAAGATGATCAAACATAATGCTCAACGTGGACCGATCCAAGTCAGGGTGATAAATTCGCGATCGCTAAATATACAAAGCGATCTGCGGTGATGGAATCGGAGATGTTGTTCAGGGCCTATTTAGAAGAATAGCCCCAAAATCAATACCGATTGCAAAACAATTATCAATGATAGTTATTGACGTTGTTCGTGATAAAGGTATTTGTGCTGTTGGTGATGTTGCCAGCAAAGCATTCTCAGCCATCAAGGATAAACTAGCACGATTAAATCCACAGCCAGTAAAATTGCCCAGTACTGAAGTTCTGCCTGCAAATGTCAGTAAAAAAATAAACCAGTTTGTAAATAAAAAAATCTAGCAGAGTTGGCTGGTGTACCACTATCAGGAAAAGAACAAAATATAAATGCAAGACTAATAGCAGCAAGTGGTCTTCGTGCTAGACGATAATAGTTATAATAAAATGTTTAATCGTATATCTCATCCGGGGTTTGACATGGATGGGCCAATTCTCAAAGATGAATCTGTGCGTAATTATCAGTATTATTCTTATGAAGCACGACAGCCAAATCAACGTGGACGAACTGAGCTGCAAGTTCAGGATACAAGTAGATATTTCTTACCCGCTGAAGCATTTATTGAAGTAGAAGGAGATCTTATAACAGAAATCGTCGCTAATACAACATACTGAGCTAATATCAGAGTTGGTTTTGATCATAATGGCATCATGGTTTTATTCGGAAGTGCTATATACATGATTGATGGAAAAGAGATTGAATCAGTTCAAGATAATGTTGACGTTGCCAAAATGATATTGGGTCTAGCAAGATATTTAGATGGTTATACAAGATCAGCTGGTCCATCAGTGATGTTTGCTAAAGATAATTTTGACCAACCTGATTGCAGACCGTATCTTTCGGTACAAATAATACGGGTTAATGCGACTGATCCACAGCTAGATGGAATGATAGACAGACCCGCCACGGATTTTCCGATATGATATGGAGCCAACCCAAATTCAACTTAGGGTTCAAAACACGTGAATTAATGTTACTGGGTGAGCGTAAATGATTTTTGTGTGTAATTCCATTGTCCAATATCTGGATTTTGCAGAAATGTCAGAAAGGTCAATTTTGAAGCCAAGCACACACATGTACTTGTGAGAAAGGGTAATAATAATGATGCTATCTGGCGTGAAGGTGGTGCTGTTGCTGTTGGTAAAGTAATATTATTTAAACTTTCGTTGTGGATGCCAGTAATGATTCCATCTATCGACGAAGAACAACGGTTACTTTCTTTTATGAGTCAACATTGTCATGGTTGACGATGATCACAGAAAGTACTCAAAGCGTAGTTAACGGTTTCTTCACAGGCATATACCACCACAGCAAGGTGTTTCTGCAGCAAGGCATATATTTATAGCTTTCCAATATACTACACGATTAAACTCTCAAGTACACAGTCTAATGATATTTGACAAATTTGGAGTTAGTGAAGTTTCTTTAAGAATGAATGGACATCAAGAGCCATCTGAAGACGTTCTATTAAATTTTGAGAATAATCATGTTGCACGGGTATATCATCGCTTGATGATATTCATGAAACGTGATCAAAATGTTGATTCCGGTCTACAAATATCACAACTAGATTTTACAACACCGTGTCCAATCTAATACTTTTCGTTGAAACATTTAGACCTATTCATATACGTTGATACACACTTCCGAGTTCATGCGACAGGAGGAGCTATTGCTGAGCACAGAGCAGATGTTGTTATATTCTCAGACAAAACAATGTTGTTTAAAGTAAATGGTGAAATAATGAAAACATGTAATTCAATCGCTCATAATATTATATTGTCATATCATCATGTTAGTGTAAGTCTGACTCCTGGTCAGATTAAAAAACTACAATCAATATCAAAAAGGAATTGTGGAGTAAAATGTCACTAAACGTCAACTCAGGCACTTCAATGACGCCAAACGACCAAATACCGGTGTTAGACTCAATCTTTCTGCGGGTGCCATTAACGAAGCAGTCAAGACGGGCGGTATATTTCCACTTCTTGCAGCTATACTAGCGTTATTAGCCACTAAAGCTCCAGCTGTTGCAAAAGCAGCAGCACTCGTTGCTGTTGGAACTGTTTCTGGAATGGCATTAAGGAAATCAACCGGAAAAGGAATAAAGACTTCCCCAAAACGGGGAGGGGTCTAAGATTGTCAGGAGCACCCTATTGGTACGGAAAAGGCCTGAGACTTCCAGGAATAATTCGTTAAACGCAAATCGTCCTCTCCTATGTTAAATTTTGATTTGATTGATACTCCTAAAAAATTAAATATAAAAAAATTCAGAGGTGTTTTTTGCGTGATTGGTTACCAAAACAACCAAACCGTGTTGAAACCGGTATCATTAATCTCTATAGGAAGTTATGGTCCATGTACTCATTGGGTTGCATACGCGATTGATCCACGTGGAGTTGTTTATTTTCATTCGTATTAGTTGACGCCACCAAAGAATTTTTAAAATATGTCGGCAGAGTGCAAATCACGCATGTTCAAAGTTTTCCCGTCTGGAATTCATCATTACTAACACAAAAAATAACCGATCCGCCAATATGTGGCCTTGAAGTAATTGTTGTACTCGACGCTGTGTCAAAATCGTCCGATGCACCTCATAAAGATGTACATGCGTACACGAGTTCTGTTTTAAATAAATGCTAACCATATAATGGTTGATATTTACGGAAGATCTTCTTCTATTAGAACGAAAAGAGATGATAATGATTTGTCGAATTACGCGACTAAAGATGATCTTGCTGATAATATGAACCTCTCTGAAGTTCACTGGATGAAATTGTTATTTTTCAGGATAATTACAGTGTTTAAAAGACGAGTAACATTAAGTGAATGGAAATAAAATAGTTGTTTAAAAGAACCAAAATCTGATGAAGATGTCGCAAAAAACAAATATACAGACCATAACTATACTGCAGTATATACCAAATTAACAATGTAGAGATCTGAGTATGACGTTCTTGTGAACAAGTTTTCAAATCTTTGTTGAAATTTTCGAAAACTCAGTAGAATCACAGATGATTTCTTTGGAAGTCTGCTGTTTGTTGACGTAAAACTCTCTAAAATTAACACAAAACTCGGCGATATTAAACAGCTATGTCAGAAATTGAAACGATTAATCAACGATAATTTGTTATCAGAGATCCTAAATAATTTTCAGAGTTAATCACAATAGCGCAGAATAATATCGATGATATTAGAAAAAACTAAAAGATGTTATCTGTGGGATTCCTGATATTGTTAAAAAAATTAATCTGATCAAAATTCCTCACAAGCAGATCATCAATGTAGTATACACAGTATCATCAGGAACGTCAAGAAGGCCACAGCAATATAACACTATCAAACATACCGCGGAAGTCACTAGTATGTATAGGCTATCCGTGTTCAGCAGTTTCAAATTTAGTATATTTACCACGTATCTCTTGCGTCATTCAACCGATAATTTTTATGGAACCGTGTCTATTGTGTAAAAAAAGAGGCACGAAGAAACATTTATGCTGGTATCAACTGATAAGAAATTAACCGCAGCGTCTTACTGGTGGTGTCTTGAATTTGTCACTGACACACAGACGTTTGATTACTTATCATATTGAATATAATGAACTCTCCAATCGACGTTCAACATTAAAGATATAATCAAGTATGTGAGTGGCAAACCAAACTGAAAAATATCGTTGACAAGCATATAGTAAAAGTAAAAAAATATCGCAAACATGTTGTTGTCGTTGACATAATTGTGTATACGGTGTCCGCTTTATCGCTGAAACCGGCGTATTGCTATCAATGATAACAATGACATCACCGGCAGTTATAAAAATTTGTGTTACAGCTACAACAACAGTTACTGGTATTCTTAATATCATCGCACAAATACATATACGTGTAGCGAAAAAAACAATTACATGAATACATAATAAAGTTGCCTACAGTGACGCTAGCATACTCCAAATTGTCTTCGCTGATATCATCAGGCCTTTGTGATGGAATAATATCAGATACTGAGTTTACAGAAATGATCACAATTTACCGCGAAGACATGGATTCGAAATCTCCGTCTGACTAAGAAAATCGGGATTTAGAAGCATGATTTAACAATAATGTCGCCATCGCAATAATTACTACAACAGATCGTCGCTAATACAACTCCGTCATAAACCACAATGATACCAGTAAGCTCAACCAATCCTGAATTAAACGTTAACTTTCCAACAACAATTCCAGGAAAAGGAATAGCACTAACACAATTACGAGTATATCATAGTTGGCCAAATATTAGATCAAAATCGTTTGCTGTATTGCCAGCAAAAAATTCACCGCTATTTGCACATACAAAACCAGAAGGAACTCCCGATCGGCAAGTTGTCGGCGTACCCCCAGGTAATTCAGATTTGAAAAAAAAAAAAACAACTGTGACTTTCAGCGCACAATTAAATCTAAAATTGATATCACTGTTCACGGACCAACATTAACAGCTGCGATAGAAATAAACTGTCTAGATTATGCTGTAGATATATATCAATCGTCAATCCGAACAGTATTAAGATGGCCTGCGGTTCCGCCAGAATATCAAGGACCACCAAAACCAAAGCTAGATGACTTTTCTACTAATGAAAACATTTTTATAAATGTTCCAGAATATCGAAATATTTATCCGTGGAATGGAACTAATAATTTGTATCGTTTTTATACTTTTAGTTCGAGTTAAGTTACAGGAAAGTTTATAAAATGTATTCCGATCACATTAATTCTGACATCAATCAATCAATCAAAAGCATACGAAATCTGTTTTCGTCGTTATCACAATATTATAATGATGATATAAAACAACAGATCATTGAAACAATACATCTAAATAAAACAGAATCATGTTATAATTATATTAATAAAACTTTCATTGAAGGAGTACTTAACCACGCTATTTCTTTTCCCCACCTAGAAAACCATTTATCGGTTATTATACACTAACAGAAGAAGAGCATAAGGGACCAGGTGATTTTTCATTCATAGTACCAAAATTTAATAAAGAGAAACTTAAAAAAAATATCAATGAATATTTTCCACAAATTCTTGAAGCATGGAGACAAATAACCCGCCATCAAATATTCTCAAACATAACAATGATCCATACGGTGGAGATCGGCATATTTCACATGGAGTCGTAAATATAACATCAACGATCGCAGTCAATCTTGTATGTGATGCAGTTGATGACAGCTATCAAGAAGATCTTTAAAAAAAGTCCAGTCATGCCCAACTGTAATTTATTTTATATACATTTACACATCAAGTACCTCCTTGATATTTGATCGTACAAAAACCCATTAATCCGGTTTATCTGCGATGGCACAATTCTCTATTATCACGGATACCTCTCAAGAATACTGACTAATCAGGACATCTTGATTCGTGAAATAAAATTTTGAATATAAATCTTTATGTGAAATCTTAACAATTTTCAATCATAAAGATGTTTTCGTAGAGTCGAAGTTGGCGTTTTACAAATAATTTTTTCTTGATTTAATCTATAGTGTACCAACACGTGAGAGCTTTTAAATATAACAAAGAGATACTTGCATATGCCGTCAGAACAATATTGATACTTTCCCCAAATGACTCCGTGATCGATAAAGTCAAGACAGAATCAAAATAAATAACAATTAAATCATTGAATCTGACTCAGAATAAAAATCGAATGTAATCAAATTGATGGGTATATTGCCCATAATTTTTCAGATTATCAAACAAGTTCATCAAATTGATGGGGTAAATAATACTCAAGAACAAAAATCTCATCGAAAACAGAAGAAAAATATTACATAAAAATAATAAATGTATTATATCATAATTTACTTTTTACTCATCATCAGTCATATTTCAGGAAAATGGTACTCAAAATTGTGAGAATCCTTCTGAAAAACAAAATGACGTAACAAATAATATTCATAAATCTGAGTCTGAATTAAAAAATGTGAATCCCCTGACAAAGTCAAGGATAAATATTATTATCAGAATAATTTTATTCTTCACTGATTATTGAATGTGATGCGGTAAATGATATCAAAGTAATAATTATAGGACCTGTTTCATAATTTGTTGGGGCAAATGATACTAAAAATAACAATTATAGGACTGAATCTGAATAAATATTATTATCAGAATAAAAATAAATCTGAATGCCTTGACTAAGTCCAGGATGAATATAACACGTGTTATTATTTAGTGTTAACACTTTCACAATCATTAGTAAATTTGTCACTGTTTTCACTTTCACAATCCGTTACTCCTGACAAAGCTGAAACGTTCGCTGTCGGCATAACTTTCACATTCATCAGTGACGCTTTTACAACTTTCACTTTAACAATCATTACGTTAACTGCCAGCGTTTTCATTTTTATCAGTAACAGAGTCACTTGCAGACATACTCTTTCTCAATTGTTTCACACGTGTATTCACAATTTTTTTGTTTTGTATTCATGGGATAATTCTGATCTATTGTTTTCCATTGTGTGTGAGAGAGGAACAAATTGATCAACTTCTGTATCTTTGACTGTTTGACTGTTGCCAAGGACTGAAACATAGTTTGTTGAATAAGCTTAATGAACCGGTATTTTGCTGGTGAATTATATTTATCTTCAAATTTTTGTTGCAGTAATGATTTAAAATAACAATTTTATTTTAGTTCATCAGATACTTTTATACCGTGATATTTTAATTTTTGAATTGCAGAAATAATAGCAGTAATATTTTCGAAATTCATTTTATAATAAATATCTTTTTAAAAGAAATATATATTTAAAATACTATTTAAAAAATTTACACACAACACCCATGTGGACTCCTAGATTACCAAACGATATTCTAGCAAAGCTCAGAGGGAGATACGAAATATTTGCAGTATGTACGTAGGACTGCAAAACTCACATATGAAATCCTGGATTACCAAACGATATTCTAGCAAAGTTCAGAGGGCGATACATATATAATCTTAATTCGACGGTTCACCATTATCTTAATTAACTTAATTCTAAGGACGGCACAACATTATGTTATTTAATTTAATTCTAAGGACGGCACAACCACCCTGTGGAATCCTTGATTGCCAAACGACATTCTGGCAGGTTCAGAGAATATATATATATATATATATATATAGTATGTACGCTGTATCAATGATATACCACGAGATGTATACAGATTTCATTCAAAGGAAACGAAGCTTGCCCGAGTTTCCTTTTAATAAAAAATGTATGCAACGAGTGGTATATCATTGATACAGCGTACATACTATACATATATTTTATTTATACCACATCAAAGTTTTCATTTTATATGGGAGATAAAACTGACGGCCACAAACAGCGTACTTTAGGGGAGTGAACTCTTCACAACCCCTCGCATGTATGTACGCTCAAAAAAGAAGTTCTGTAGTTATTCATAATTTCCTGTACACTTCATTCATATTAATTTATATATGTTTCGTTTAGCAATATTAATGAAATGAAAACACAAGGCTGATAGTTAACATTCAAAATATTTTTAATAATGTGCATGCAAACATTGAATTTGCAGCGTTCGTTGTCATGAACAGTAACAGGGCGGCCATTTGCATCGATAGCAACCGTACGATTCGAGCCAGAAACGTCAAAATAATGAAGGAACAATAGGTAATTAAACAATTTAACCTTAACCACATTTGATTGATATGGTTTATGTCCATATTTCGGTATTTCTACTGACTGTCAGTGTCACTTTCAATAATTCTCCTACGTTTCCGCTGTGTGGGCCCTGTTTGAGAATTCGCCTGTTGAAAGTTGACCCAGTTAGGGATCTCGTTCATGTTTTCCGTTAGGTTCATAACAAACATATTTTGTACGGTGATGTTTGATCCGTAGAATGGGTTGCTGATAATCTTATTCTGCTGAATATTATGCGTTTGGGAACTTGACATACTGCAGTATGCAGCTGTGCAGCTGGAAATTTCTTTGTTGTGGGGGTGGGGGTTAACATCATCATTACTTGGGTGGCCAGTGTTGCTCAGGTAATTTGAGTACGTCTGTTGTTGTTGTTCACTAATGTTTGAGTAGCTGTTTATAGACTGCACGGTTTTGTGGCCAGAAATTTGCATGATATCGGTTGGGGGAATGTTTTTGTCTCTTAACATCTGAATTAAGTACTTGCGGCTACTTGTGTTTGTTAATTTCTTTCTTTCTGTAATATTTGCCTTCTCTTTCATTTTTTTCATGATGCATCCAAATTTGTTAATGACTTGTTTCCTAAACCATTTTGGGTTTGTCACTGAGATTGGCATAGTGTTGGGCGCAATATAGAAAGGATCTTCACGTTGACAAAAGTCTGCTGGTCTTAGCTCAGGTTACCGTTTGTTGATAGCAAGTGGATCTCTCTCTTTGTTGCTTTTGTTTTCATACATCTTAGGATTAATATCCCTGATGTCCTTGACATTGTCTCCTGTTCTTGTTTTTGTCTGCCTTTCACTGAGTTCAAGATATGCGAGGCCATTCACATCTTTCTTTAGTGTAACATCCCCCCATTTCAAATTGTAATGTTCAGTCACTCCCCTCAAACCAAAATGTACAGAGTTGTTAAACCACAATGTGTTAACAATGGCTTCAGGTGTTTCCATCCCCATTAGTTTTTTACTATACAAGGCATTTATTTCTTCATCTGTGATCGGTTGACTCCGATTGGGTTTATTTCCTTTTCCTTTAGATTTTAAATCTTTTTGCATAGCCCGAAGAGCTTCCCTTGTTAATGCAAAATTTGTGTCTGTTCCTCTCATGATTGTACTTGCATATTTCTTGATTTTAAGGTGGCGATCAATGGAGCTGATGATGCTTCTTAAGCTGTTCGGTTCAAACTCAGATCCATCTTTCCTCCTAACACTGAGTATAAAACAAGCCAGATGCTGATCCAATTCAGATGGGTTTATCTTGTCTAACTTTCTGAATTCATTTTTGACTGCAAGAATTCTGTCACTAGCCTTACATCAAAAAGTGTCTTTTTTAAAGTGTTTGCATTCTGCTTTCTTTCTATAAACTTTAGTATATCATCAGGCTCATGGTGTACAAATCTGTCTTCCCTAACACAATGATCATTATCATTTACAAATGTCTCAGCCATGTTTCTTTTAAACTCTTCAATTAACTCACAGTTTAGTAGATTAAATGTTGCTTCTTGATCTTGCTCCTTATCTGATGTCATTGTTTTCTTATTTCCACAGAGTTGCAGTGTTTGATTTTTGCCAGAGGGAGAGACTTGAAACAGCAGTGTTGACAGAGATAACAGCAGACGACACAGGGTGGAGCTCAATGATATTTATTTCCTGAATTGAGTATTGTTGGGTTTTTTTGTATAAAAATGTTAGTTTCTATCAAATATTTTACAAGAAAATCATTGTTTTGTTATTTTTTTCCTTTTTAAATGTAATATTATAAGAAATTCATATCCATGTTTAGAGAGTATAATAGCTATAAAAACATCTTCATTATGCGTAATCATACGCCATGGGCAAATCACAATTTGATATACCAATACTATTGGTATATCAAGTTGCTTTATACCAACACTTCAAGGCCATGTTATTTTTAATGTATGTGGTATATATATATATATATATATATATATATATATATATATATATATATATATATATATATATATATATATATATATATATATCTATATATATATATATATATATATATATATATATATATATATATATATATATATATATATATATATATATATATATATATATAAATCTTAAGTCTATGGACAGCACAACATACAATCTTATCTAATTTTATTCAATAGACCTCACAACACTTACTTATCCTATAATTTATTCTAAAGACGGCACAGTACATATACGGGTCCTTCTCTACGTCAAATAACCGCCCTCCCTATAATCAATCACGGGACAGTGCAAAAAGAGCACCCACCACGTGGTGACATGGTAGGAAGGTGTACTTTTTCAGTCGAATATCGAGCAACGGGGCGGACCCACCCCAACCCCACCCCATTTATTAATGAAAAGTCGCCATTATCGCCCACCATCGACAAATTTGCCGGTCATGGGATTAGATTCTAACACGCTAGCACTGCACCGCTGACTATCCTTGCTGATGTATGTTTTAGAAATTATTATGAAGTTACCTTTAATAGATTAATACAGATCATTATGCTGAGTAAATAAACTGCAGCGAGGATTTATTTACATTTTCCAAAACAAACCGTATAAAATAATTGTACATATATTTCTGCCTCGACTTTGTCGAGGTTAAAATACGTGTTTGTATACAGCTATCTAAAAATAACTTAACTGTATTACACGAGCGGGCGTGACTTACTGAGTTTCTGAATTTATCGGAGACGACGTTAACGTGTAAATATCATTCTACTAATTTGGACTATTATAAAATTACGTTTCTTCACTGACACTAATTCCCACACAGACAGTTAAATTATTTTGTAATAGTTACTATGACAAAAAATAATCCTGTTAGTTAGTCATATTATATTACGCAGTAACAAGCAAGGAAACAGCTTGATTGCTCTACCGGAGAGAGTTTTACTTCAAAGAGTTATATCCCTTTACAATTCTTGCTGTATGTGTGTGTGTAATAATGAAATGTTATTTTTTGCTTATATTTCTTCGAAAATGCCGATTTGTATATTTTATCCAAAACACGATTAACAGAAAGTATGCAAATATAGAAATGTTTGCCGGCCGCATTCATTGACTGAAATATTATTTCTTCACAAGTCTGTGCAATTGCGAATTTAATTACCCTCCTTGTAAATTAACAGTGTTTACGATTACCACCAAATTTGCAATTCTGACTTTGTGCAATAACCCGAAAATTACTCAAGGAATTATTTTTCGGATCTGAATTAATATTATCGATCACAAAATCATCTTCGATTATTCCGAGAAAACATTCAAAGGTACCTTTATGACATATATTTTTTCCAGCAGAAAATCTGAGATAATCGGTATTATCAAAGACACAGACTGGCTGTTTTAGTCGACAGTTTCTAATGATACCATCACGAGATGCTTCATAATCCTTCATAATAGGATGTTCTACAAACTGCTTTTGCTCCATTTATATAATGATATTATTTGTCTAAATTGTTATGTTATTGTTTGAGTGAAAATCGGGCGATATAGTCTTCAGCGTTATTTATGCCTTTGTCATTACCAGAGTTATATTTTTATCATAATATCGTTTCAGCTCTCTGTATTTGTTACAACCACATTACACACACTAATGCGTTTCTCCTCTAACCCCAACACCACACCGTAAAACACGGTTTTTGTCCTAGAGTTCCGCGACGCACGCTTTGTATGTGAAGTCCACAGAATTCATTTACACTGGCTTTGTTACAAGGAACTGAAGAACCTATCATCAACCAGCTAAACTTATCCTTTGATCGAATCATGATATCTTTAATTTTATTTCAATTTAAATATATATTTGTCTTATTTATAATATGGAAGAATTTGAAAAATTATATACAATCGAACCTTCTAAAGCTAGTTTCGATCTTGACAGAAGAACCCGTGCCTTGCCGAGATGTC
The DNA here is from genome assembly GCA_028554795.2 of Sinohyriopsis cumingii. Taxonomy (NCBI): domain Eukaryota; kingdom Metazoa; phylum Mollusca; class Bivalvia; order Unionida; family Unionidae; genus Sinohyriopsis; species Sinohyriopsis cumingii. Next base: position 4,184,891 of record CM068831.1, on the reverse strand, counting down.
TGGCTGATCCGTCAAAAACTCTGATTAAAAGTGTTCATGACGTCAAGAAAGAATTTATCGCTGATGGTGCAACTTCTGTGTGGTCAACAAACAGAATCATGCGCGACATAAAAGGTGTTATCGATGCTACAATGAATGACCAACGAGCAACGACGATTGTTAATTATCTCGACAATCAAAAATATTTTTAGAGAAAATATATTGTGGAGCTAGACAATACTTGGATAATCCGCGACAAATTTGACCCTGTCCGTCTTCACACTGGAAATATTGCTACGTTAAATAAAACATCTAAACCAGGAATGTTGATAGGTATTGATAAACCGTATTGTGAACGAGCTTATCATGTGACTGCAGTTATTGATGCTATATATCCGCTGAATAATAAACCCAGCATTCATGATCTCAAACCAATGTAGTTTTCGAAAATAAATTGTGTGGCAGAACGAGTTACAGAACACTTCACAAACGCGATACGTGGAAATAAACACATGGGTTGAATCAGTCAAAGATAAATGGGCTACAATAAATGATGTAGTTAAGTTTAAAAAAAACATTAAAATTTCCAATAATGGTAAAAAGAATAACAGGAGAAGTATTATACGAGCTTGCATATATATATATATATATATATATATATATATATATATATATATATATATATATATATATCTATATATAATATATGTATACATATATATATATATATATATATATATATATATATATAGAGAGAGAGAGAGAGAGAGAGAGAGAGAGAGAGAGAGAGAGAGAGAGAGAGAGGGAGAGAAAGAGGCAGACAAATTGATATATATTGTTTTTTTATTCATGAGTACCGTGCGTCGTTATGGCAGTCTAGTTTATCAACGTTATCCCGTCTCTGATAACTCGATAAACTATTAATCACTTACAATCAACTGACTATTAACAAATGCCAAATTAAAATTATGGTATAAAACTGAACGAACGAGATAAAACTAATCAAATTACTCCATCTTGTTTTCAAGAAGAAGCGTTGCTTTTTACCAGGCATTTTTCTTTATAAAGCGGATGCATATTACATGTTGAACAGTCGTTTTATGATATAATGAAGCAAAGCTGAGTGAACTAGAATAGACTCAAGATGGAATTCAAAATGGAACCTTAATCCACAGTGTAATGTATTCCTCCTAACAACAGGTTATATAATGCATTTACACGGGCGATACTATATTGATTCATGTAACATTGTACTAATGGGTAATTAACTTTATCTGTTGAGTGATTAAATGTCATAAATAAGCATGGCTGAATTTTTTTTTACTGTAATTGACATTTCTGTATCTATTCTCATGAATCATTTTCTGCTAAACGAAAATAGATACGTTAAAGATGTGCATGTTTGTATTATCTATTCGAATGTAGCAATAAAATCATGGCGCTGGTTTGTGTTATGCTGGATATTATTATTATTGTTGTTATTATTATTATTATTATTATTAGTAGTAGTAGTAGTAGTAGTAGTAGTAGTATTTATTTTTTATTTATTTTTTATTTATATTTTGTTTTATATTTTTTTAATATTCGGAACCTTCATCAAGTATCGACCGCAACTTCTAAGCATGGACGTTGTCATGTTGTAATTTCTTGGACAACATCCATCACACTTCTATATATAAAATGGAATATCACTCCCTACAATGATTGTGCCATTTCCTTGACAAATGACGTAGAACGCAGGAAACAATGGGTTACGATTATTACTATTTTCTCTAATCAAAACCATAAAATTATAATACATCGTTAAGATATGTTATTGGTATTGTCAAAACCTATAACCCGCCTATAAGGAGAGCATGCGAAAAAATATTATGTACAAACCATTTCTGAGATGTCTGTTGTCTGTGTATATATATATATATATATATATATATATATATATATATATATATATATATATATATATATATATATATATATATATAATTGAAATTATTTATAATTTTATTTATTTTTTATTGCTATTTTTAAAAAGATATTTCTTATCAGTTTTAGAGCCTGTTTAAGCATATTAATTCTTGTTGAGGTGTCTGCTACGTAGCTATTTACAGAGCAGGGAATTCTCAACCTGCAACGTAATAGCTATGTTAATTTCAAACAAAACATTCCACCAATGGTAGGCGATCTAAGGTTTTGAACATTCCACAGCATGAGCATAATCGTTTAGCTAAATTGGCATGTTTTTCTGAGTAGAAGTTCAATATCCAAAGCAAATGATGTGTTGTTTTGTTGGACATATCAAGGACTCGTGGATTTGATGCTATTATGAGCTCATTGTGATTTGGCCGAATCGTTATTGTCCACACACGTGAGTAACCAATTTTCGAGTCTTTAAATGTATTTTCGTATTGATTAACAGTTTAGGTTACCTACAGGGGCTGCTTACAAATGAAATTAAGACTATCGATAAATGATTATAGTCATGGGGTCCAATAGTCAAACAGTGCGAGACATCGACACAGACAGTTACGAAGGGGGTGGGGGTTGGGGGGTACCTGATCTCCCACCCACCACACGTCGTAACTATCAAGATGGGCGTCTTACATTGCACTACTGTGAATCCAATTGTAATAATATTAGTCTTTGAATTCCCCCTCCTCCAAATCAATATATCCATTTACCTATAATTTTAAATTTATTTGTAACGAGCTGCAGTGAAAGTGCTGTAGCCGCAATGTTCTTGGCAGCTTTTGAATTATCCAGCTTATCTTTTTCAAATTTAGTCAAATAAAGAATGATTTATAAAAGAGAAACCCACCGTTTGTATTTCGTTTTAAAGGCGTGCAGTGTGTATGCCTTCGATTTTAGTATTTATGATAGTTACTTTGCACCTGACTCTATTTATATAAGTATAAAGTAGTTCTCCATACAGTTTATACAGAAATAAAAGCAATTGGGTCTGATCACGTGATTATGTTCTGACCAATGGAAATCTTCCCTTCATTTATTAATACCGTGATTCCTGTTAGTTAAACATATTGGCCTCTTAATCTTTGCATGAATGCAATCTGCGAAAAAGAAAAATCACACCTACAAACTGTTTAAAAAATTGTGAGTGTACTGTTTTCAATGCGATTAGCCTTGCCAATACCACATGACTAATTTGTCAAGAATATCCACTGTGTGACTATTTTGAGCCCTAAGGTATAGAAACAAATACTTATCTAGTTTAGAAGAAAAAAATCTGAGCGTGACCACCCTATATGCAAAGAAAATGTAGCGAAAACGATACATGCGAATGAAATTCGCCAACAATCAAAAACAGACCCTTGTTGCAAACGTTTCACCCAGGCTAAAAAACAAAACATTTGTTTTGTTAGTACTAACTTTTAGCTTTTATCGTCTTCAATATTCAAACTGTGCTTTTTACTAATTCTGTAATTCTTCCACTGTTCTGGAGAAAATCATAACATAAGCAGCATAAAATACACAGATATATTGATCATATCGAAACATATTAGTTTATGATCCTTTAGAGATTACTGTTGCTTTAACATGAAAATGAAGAAAAGAAAGGAGACAAACATTCACCTTGTCTAACACCTGTGACAGATTGAAGCTCTTCACCAAGACCATAGTTTAATCTCGCTCTTGATATTTTAAACTCTTCTAATTTGATTAAAGAATTTGCGCTTGATATATATATATATATGGTAGTAATTATACAAATCAGTGCGTTTTGTGGTCATGAATTGGATGCTCAGTTCAATCAATTTCATTAAAAGACATTGCAGAGTGTTACAAATTGTAAACTATTGCAATTACATGTATTAGAAGAGATTACATGGTTATTGTGAGAAATAATATTTCACTAGATAAAACTAAATGTGGTCTGAGATAGTTTAGTTTTTGTCTCAAAAAAGACATGTGATAACATAATAGCAAAGAAATTAGACGTTCAATTAAATGTTATGTAATAATTATTTGGACAAAAATAATTGAAAATAAAACTCTCAAATACTCGAAATCTTTAACAAGTAATATCTACACATAATGAATGAAGCATGGGGAATTATCAGTAGCAAACCTATATTTTCATCATTGTTAGAAAATGTACATGTCTGTTATATATAAATATATAGTTAGAGGGACATATTACTTTTTCTATTCTGGATACTGTTATTTATTGCATAATTAGTTGTGTATCGTGAATAACAATCCTCAAGTGTCTTAATGTCTTTATCAATATTGTTCAACTGTCATAAACAGCCGTTGTTACCTGTTATTAACAAACGTATTGCTGCACAAAATAAAGAGAGAGTGTGGTTTAAGGATATACGAGAGTACGAAACTAGCATCTGCAGCATGGATGAACGTCTAGAAATTCTCCTTAGAGAAGCCAAAGCTAAATTTAGCACAAGCCTCCTTAAGGGTTTTTCCCAGAGCTGGTGCTCCACAATAGAACACTTTGACCTTTCCCTTGTTGTCATCTCTAATCTTCTTGAAGACCTGCAAAATATAATGATAATGTGTCAGATATGTATTTCGAATACTTCTCAGACAATTAAAACGAGCAACACCATCACCACCGCTACCACCTGTCAGTATCACCACTACTGCAGCACTGAACAGTTTAAAGTAAATGATCGTATGAAATAATCATGTCATAACAAATTAATTCTTTAACAACATAATAGACTCCTTGAAATACATCGGTGTCGGGTAGGAAAATTCTACCTGAGGGTCAGAATGGTACGTATGAAACGAGGCGTAGCTCATTCTGATATCACAGATGGAAATTTCCAACCAATAAAGGTACAAAAGGAAGAGTTATTTCTCTCGCGTTCCTGAATGAAGAATGAAGGAGAAGATATAGATATTGAGAAGTAAAATAATAAAGTCGTTACTAATCCGTAATCACTATCAGGCACATATAAAAAGAAGGTATAGTCCCCGATTTAAGCCTGACACATAATTGACTTGCAATCATAAAAAATAATGAGAATGTGACCTTCAAAACAACAATAATTTTACTACAGAGGGTAATGTATGTGGGCTATGTCAATCAGTACAAATCGTTTTGTAGCCGGACTCTTAACTTCAGCCGATGCTCCATTTAATACTTAAATGTTCAGAAGTTAATGCTATCCTTTTATTGTGAACGAAAGTTCATGTCATGATGGAAATCTGGGAGCATTGTTATTCTTTGTGCATTATACTCGCTGTAAACATGTCACTTGATAAATGATAGCCGTTACGCGATGAAAGACAAGGTTGTCCTTCAATGGTGATATACTCTAGACAGCATCATTTTAAATTAATGTGAGAAAAATTATTTTGTCATGGAGAGTTTCTAGCTTTAAAAATATAAAATTGTAGGAAGTTAACAAATTAATTCACACATACTGAGGAATGGCATTATTGGAGAAGAAGAGGAAAACATAAAGGATGATGCTGATGACTTTGATGAATACGAACGATAATAACTAACACGTAGACAATGTTGACGATCTGTGATGATTTCGGTAATTGAAGCAAGTCGATTTTTCAACATTTTTAATCATTATGCAATAAATTGAGTATCTTGCATTTATTTATCCGTCATCAATACAGTCGTCTTTTTCCCAGTCGTCCTTTCCACCCTCACTTTCATACTTATTATTATCTCCCTCGCTCAATTATGTCATTTCCTGTGACCTTATTCCAATCAGGTCTCCCAGCTTCTGTTTTTGTTTTCAGGCCGGTGATCAAGTCCTTATTATCCTTCTTGTGCATAAGCTCTAGCGCCATCTGTAGTCCTATCCCCTTCATGTCAGTCTTTTTGGCGGCTGCCGTCATGTACATGTGCATATTTATTATGTGCTCAAAAGAACCTTCCTGGTCGTCAGACTGTTCCATCTCGAGCTTTGTCAGCAGGCTGACAAACCACTCGAAACATCTTTGATCACGGTTTATCCATATGAAGTCAACCTATAATTATAATAAGTATGACGTTCAGAGAGCGTTGACGCTAATAAACACTGAAATAGTGTCTCGTATGATTATGATATGTTACAAACACTGAAATAGTGTCTCGTATGTTTATGATACGTTACAAAAACACTGAAATAGTGTCTCGCATGTTTATGATATGTTAACATACATGATTGTAATGTCGAACTTTTTTCTCGCCCAGCTGACAAAGTTATACGGAATTTTACGTTAGTCTGGATGATCTTACCCTGGGGCTAGATTTTGTTCATTACTATTTCAGTAAGGTTATTCTTTTCAAGTAATCAATGCACATATTGCAAATTGTACATACATTTCATACTTCCACATATACTTGTTATATTTCAAAGGTTCACAACTTGTCAGTGGAGACGGAATTTGTTCAGCCACATGATTAGTGTCATAAGACAACCGGAAGTTCATTTATTCTGTACGTATCACTTTAACTCATCCAAAACAGCTAGAAACAAATATCGAAACACTGCTGATTCTTGTTTTACATATTTATTAAACAATTGTTTTTTTCTCTGATAATTGGGAAGGTTTTACAAATAAATTAAGCTTTACTTTAGGTGAGTATAATTTAGTTTTCGCTTGTGACAGTGGGAAAAGTGCACTCGTTGCTTAGGAAAAAGTTCAAGTATACCACCAAGTGCGCCTTCCAAAAACAGTAAGTGACCAGGTACTGTAAGTTCAACTTATGAATTATAAACTTGTAACGATATCTGAGTTATAATTTTTAGGGAACGTAAAGGAACAGCAAAACCTGCCTTCTTTAGCTTCATCATGGATTCGGGAACGTGTCCAAACCAAGAATGTTGACACTTGGGGCACATTTGTTTTACCTCCTTGTATTTGTACCATACACTCTGGAGAATAGATGCCATTGGAGTTACCCCGATTCCTGCGCCAACCAGAACGGCATGCTCTGTGTCAAAGACTTCCCGACAGCCGGTTCCATAAGGACCATCGATGAAACACTATAGAAAAAAGTGAGACCATTTATATGTGGGTACCAATGAGTGACAACGGGATTCCTGTTTAACATGACGTAATATGGTATTTCAGCTGGTATTGTTAGAATAGGGACAATCGTTTATAGCAACTACGTTGAGATTAACACGGATGTTTTGCAACAGTGCAGGATGAGGCGACGGTCTGCTCTCCAGCTGTAATAGCATATTACGTCATACGTTTCACATGAGGAGGCCATCTGTTGGTTCTTTTAAAGTGGGAACCAAATCTGGCCCGATTCGGTCTGTTTGTAACATGTCGGTTCTGTACTGGAGGGAAATGTGAGTTTTACTACACTCTAAATGAAAAGCCTTATAACGAAATGTGTTTCACTTCAGCGGTTTGTTTGTAACATGTTGCTTCTATTTTGGACCGAAATATAATTGGATAGAGTTTGTCTGCACTATAAATCAAATCCCGTATCCTGAAATATCCCTACCCTCCCCTACCTTCCGTTTCAACAAACCAAAATACCACCCTCATAATCCTTAGATATCAATATCCAATTCTCTAATATTTACCACCTAGCTTTCTACCATTCAGCTCCAGGTTATATAAAAGCTATTACCTAATGATAATCTATCCACCAACCAATTATCTACTATCCACCAACCAATTTTCTACTATCCACCAACCAATTTTCTACTATCCACCAACCAATTATCTACTATCCACCAACCAATTATTTACTATCCACCAACCAATTTTCTACTATCCACCAACCAATTTTCTACTATCCACCAACCAATTATCTACTATCCAATAACCAATTTTCTACTATCCAATAACCAATTATCTAATATCAACAACCAGTTATCAACTGTTCAGTACTAAGTTTGTTTTTTATCCAGCAAACTTTTACATGCCATCAAGTGCCCAGTACCGTCAACATAATCCTCTCATAAGTACAGTAAAACTCCTATGTCATTAAATATCATCTGTACCTCTGTTTGTAGTGGCCATCACTCACTCTTCTGCTGACTCCGTTTGTAGTGAAGATGTGTTAGACTACAAAGCGTATACATGTATTAAGTGAAATTTTTACCACAGTAGGTCTTTGGGTATAACGCTCAACCATCTATGAACAGCGTGGACCTATATGTACTAGTGCTAAATAACACATGCAAATCAAGTCCTACGTTTTCGTTCTGAGTCCTATTCACTTATGAATATGGATGACTCGCGTAAACCAGTTGTCTCTTGCAAATCAGGACCTCGATTTTCGTTACGAGTGTTATTCACTAATGAATACAGCTGACTCGTGCACAGCAGATTCTACACTTTGCGTTCTGAGTGCTACTTACGGGTGAATATGGTTGAGTCGTACAAACCAGGTTCTGCCTTTTTCGTTCTGAGTACTATCAGAGATGAATACGATTGACTCGTGCTAATCAGGTGCTATAATTTTCGTTTGGGGTACCATTCACGGGTGAATACGGTTGACTCGTGCTAATCATGTCCTATAATTTTCGTTTGGGGTACCATTCACGGGTGAATACGGTTGACTCGTGCAAAGCAGGTCCAATACTTTTCGTTGAAATTGCTATTCACGGGTGCTTAGGGGTTGTCTGCGAACTCAAATTGATACGAACACAAACTGTATCAGACACACTGCGGATAATCAGGTCTTCCTTTTATAATAATTGCATTATCTTTTGGCATATGCCACCATAAGGACTTTGTAACAGGCAACGCAATACCTTTTGGTGAACAAATTTCTTTTCAAGTCCTCTTCTCTCGGTCAACCTACTCGTACGTCTCCGACGCATTCCCTGAAAGTATTAGATACATATATGCAGTAAAAAGCGTACTGGAAGCTAACTCAACATGTATGTCAAAATTTGGCATAACCAGACTAATGATGGTATGACTATGATGATTTGCAGTGTCCACATAATAATAATATTAATAATAATAATGATAATAATAATAATAATAATAATAATAATAATAATAATATTGATGATGATGATTATGATGATGATCATCATCATCATCGTCATCATCATCATAATAATAATAATAATAATAATAATAATAATAATAATAATAATATTATTATTATTATTATTATTATTATTATTATTATTATTATTATTATAGCGTAACTACTACTACTGCCTCCTCCTACAATTAAAAGTTTTAATAATAATAACACTGATAATATTACTAATACCAGTACGACGACCACTACCTATTACTTCTACTGTTAATACTACTTACTACTATATGCTACTACAATTTGTAATACTGCTAATATTAATACCGATTACTACTACTAATACTACTTACTACTATCTGCTACTACAAATTTTAATATGACTACTATGAATAGTGACTATTACTACTACTACCATTACTACTAATATCTACTACTATAAAATTTAATACTACTACTATTAATACCGACTATTACTACTATTACCACTACTATTGCTACCCACTACTACCACTACAACCACTAATACTACTATTTACTAGTACTAATATTACTACTACAACTACTACCACCACTACTACTACTACTGCTATTAATCTTACTACTAATATCACTACTACTACTACTACTACTACCAACACCTACTACTACGACTGTTACTACTAACGTTACAACCACCTATCATTACTACTATTACTATTACTACTGCTACTACTACTACTACTACGTCTAATACCTACTAGTACCATTACTACTACTACTACTACTACTACTACTACTAATAATAATAATAATAATTTCTACAACTAATACAACAACTACTACTACTACTGTGTGACCGCTCCGGTGGCCTAGTGGTTAGTGCGTCCGCCTCGGATGCGGTAGGTCGCTGGTTCAAAGCCCGATCGAGTCATGCCAAAGACTTACAAAAATGATATTAACAGCTGCCTCGCTTGAGGCTCAGCATTAAGAGGTTAGTGTTAGGACTGGTCGGCCTGGTGTCAGGATAATGTGACTGGGTGGGACATCATGCTACATGTCTTCGGCATGATGCCCCAGTGTTAGACATCACTATAAACTGTCACACTGCAGTCATCGTAACAATATGACTGAAAAAGTCTTAAAGCTACGTTACAAATCTAAATCACACACACACACACACACATACACACACACACACTACTCTGTGCAGTGGCGTCACTCGAGTTGGTGTCACCCAGTGCGGTAGCTCATGGTGTCACCCCCATGGTCCTCCTTCCATAACAGACCATACAGAATCCTTAGTAATGTCATTTTGGTGTCACCCCCTCTGATGGTGTCACCCGGTGCAGTCCGCACCCCCTGCATCCCCCACTGCTGTGCCTGCTAGTCATGTATTTAACTATGATCGGTTATCCGACTAGACCGAGCAGTGTGTGCTCTGTAAAATTTGCAATGTTTCATTTTGGTGTCACCCCTCTGAGATGGTGTCACCCGGTGCAGTCCGCACCCCCCGCACCCCCCTAGCGACCCCACTGACTCTGTGTGTGTGTGTGTGTGGTGTGTGTGTGATCCGGATTTTTAACTTAGCTTTAACAATTTTTCAGTCATATCACTACGATGTCTGCAGTGTGGCAGGTTATAGTGATGCCTAGCACTGGGGCATCAAGCTGCAGACATGTAGTATGATGTCCCACCCAGTCACATTATTCTGACTCAAAGGCCGACCAGTCCTAACTAACCTCTTAATGCTGAGCGCCTGGCGAGACAGCTGTTAGTAACATTTTTTTAAGTCTTTGATATGACTCGACAGGGGATAGAACGTACGACCTCCTGCATCCGAGGCGGACGCTCTAACCACTAGGCCACCGGAGCGGTCTGATATTACTACTATTACTACTACTACTACTACTACTACTACTACTACTACTAATAATAATAATAATAATAATAACCACGAGGCAAAATAACAATCACAAGTATATGTGTGTATGTGTGTGTGGTTTAGATTTTTAATGTAGCTTTTTTCAGTCATATCTCTACGATGTCTGCAGTGTGGCAGTTGATAATGATGTCTAGCAGTGGTCTACGATATCTGCAGTGTGGCAGTTGATAGTGATGTCTAGCAGTGTGGTACCATGCCGCAGACATGTATCATTATGTCCCATCCAGTCTTATTATCCTGACACCAGGCCCACCAGTCCTAACACTGAGTACCAAACGAGGCAGCTGCTAGTGCCATTTTTTAAAGTATTTGATATGAGCGCAAGTAACAACAAAGTAACTTTTATACAAATTATAAAAGGAACAACGCAAAGGAAGCGTACTGACTGTCTTTACAGTATAAGCGACTGTGTCAATGTACGGAAACAAAAGTGTAATCCTTTTGTATTTGAACACCTAGAATTTTCTGCTGGTCGTATGCAAATAAATACAATTTAATCATAATGTGATGTTCCCTTGTGTCTGGAAAATAAAATTACATGTTGAAAAATATGTTGCTACTTTCAAAATCCAGTGCTAAGAGTTTTGAAACAGGCTCCATGGGTCCGCGACTATCAAGACATAAACAATGAAATTATCTAAAGACTATAATATGCAAAGTACCTTTTCAAGCTGATCCACATTGTCATCTGTGAAAAGAAAAGAATAAAAATTTGTAACGCAACTGTACCAAACCAACCAAGAGACAAGCAATAGCAACTAACGAATCCGCCCCTTCCCAAACAACTGATGTCTAACGTATATGAATCCTTATCAAAACTATTCATATGAACGCACCCCTACCAAGTAACTGACAGATACGCACTGAACCAAATAACTGACATTTACGCACTGAACCAAACAACTGTTATATACTCACCCCTACCAAACAAATGTCTTATACGATCCATACCAAACGATTAATATATATGCACTGAACCAAACAACTGATATATACGCAGCCCTACAAAACAACTGCATATTCGCACCCCTACCAAATAACTAAGGTATACGCACCCCTACCAAACAACTCACAAATAAGCACCCAACCAATCAACTGACGTTTACGCTCCCTTACCAAACAATTGACATATACGCACCCATCCAAACAACTGACATATAAGTACCCAAACAAACAAATGACATATATTCACCCCTACCAAACAACTGTCATATATGCAACCAACCAAACATCTGTCATATACGCACCCCTACCAAACAACTGACATATACGCACTCATACCAAACAACTGACATATACGCATTTTTTACTGAATAAATGTCTTATTGATCGGTACAAAACTTTTTGCAGCACATGTTTTAACACAAGTCATGTAACTCTGTGCTCGGGAAACATATCATAATTCGGCCATTGGCAAAAGTGGTCATCTTTGTTTTCATAATAGTAATGGAAGTACTGGACTGAATAGACATTTAGACAATGACATTATTTTTCTCGAATATATTTTACCCGGGGCTCGCCCGGTATAAAAATGTTTTTACGTTACGCCCCACTTTTTGTTGCCCTCTACTGGTCCCAAGGACAAAAGGTAGACCACGGTGCCGCCTCGCCTTGCTAATCCCACACACCACCTCTAAATGTAAACCTATCGGACGGAAGGAAGACGGACAACAGACCATCACATAAACTATTCTGGTCTATGACATGTAAAGATAAAATGGCAAGGAACGATATAAACAAACAGGACACTGCATTCATTGAGTTACAAAGGCTGTAAAGGCTGCATTGACTGAGCTACAAGGGCTGTAAATGTTTCATTGATTCAGCCACAAAAGCTGTAAAGGCTGCATTGATTGAGCTACAAAAGCTGTAAAGGCTGCATTTATTCAGCTACAAAGGCTGTAAAGGCTGCGTCAGTTCAGCTACAATGGCTGTAAAGGCTGCATTGATTGAGCTACAAAGGCTGTAAAGGCTGCATTTATTCAGCTACAAAAGCTGTAAAGGCTGCATTGAGCGAGCTACAAAGGCTGCAAAGGTATTATTTTCGAAAAGCGAGGGGTAAATATGTTGCCATTAGCTATGATAAAAAATTTAAACGGAAAATATTATCCCACCATGAAAAATAAGTACTGGAACTATGTGCAGAAACCACTGAATAAAATGTTGCAAATGTGTTGTGAAGATAATCAAATGGTGGCAATGCATGTACTATTTATGATATTAATGCAGACTGTTACATTTCGTGACGACCGACTTGTATTCTTCATATATCATAAGGATAATAATGTGTCCCCACAATGCACAATCTTTAATGAAAATATTCAACAACTTGCATGACTTATTTTGAACGTTTAAACTCGGTACTTTTAGTATTATCAACTATATCATGTTATACCTACCTTCATTTTTGGCAGACTTTATGTCATACACGCTCTGAGGTGATATCAGCTTTGTCTCGATACTATGAAAATACTCATAAAGTTTGTTTGTCCAATGTCCAGCTGATCGCACGTGCAGCCATATATATTCTAAATTTTCAAGAAACAATCGTAATATTGTTAACAGATTTATGTATTTCTATTGTGATAAAATGGAAACATATCTGAAAAATAGTAAATTATATATATATATATATATATATATATATATATATATATATATATATATATATATATATATATATATATATATATATATATATATATATGTGTGTGTGTGTGTGTGTGTGTGTGTGTGTGTGCATGCATATATATTTGTGTGTGTGTATCTTTCCAAGGAAGATGAAGGGTATAATTTAGCTAGCTAGCTATCTATCTATCTATCCATCCATCCATCCATCCATCCATCCATCCATCCATCCATCCATCTATCTATCTATCTATCTATCTATCTATCTATCTATCTATCTATCTATCTATCAGTCTTTTCAAGGAAGATGAAGGGTATAATACTCTCTCTCTCTCTCTCTCTCTCTCTCTCTCTCTCTCTCTCTATATATATATATATATATATATATATATGTATGTATATGTATGTGTGTGTATGCATGCATGTATGTATGTATGTATGTATGTATGTATGTATGTATGTATGTATGTACGTACGTACGTACGTATGTATGTATGTATGTATGTATGAATGAAAATGAATAGCTTATATATTAACAGTCCAAGTACGATAGCTTTACTTTTTATTTTGTATGGCTATGGATAAAAGGTACGCTAACGGGTTTTCTTGTTTATTTCACTCCAAGTATAATAGCGTTTTCTCCGAGGACATGAATCCTGTGAAATTAATTAAAGTCTTGGCTGAGGAGTTTTAATAACAATAGTGGTGCATGCATATAACACGGCAATGCTCTTTGGTTTTACGGTCCAAATATGACAGCTTACAGGTTAAGGATTAGACGCCTGACTAGAGAGGCGAGGGTTAGATTCCTACCATCAGATGAAACCTTATTGGCTAGCAGTGAATCGTTAAGCAGGACACATTATGCAACTCGTCTACGTACAAACTAGCCTTGAAGTCCTTATGTACCGTTAAAGGGCAAAGACAAGGCCAGACCAAGTACTATCTATATCCTTCGCAGGATCTGGTACTCTGTCCAAACGGAGGAAAAACTATACACAAAACCTTATCCATTATTTCCTGCCTGCCCGACATCTGCCTAAAACACAAATGCAGTAGCAACTGACCTAAATCTGCCTGAAATACAAATGCAGTAACAACCTATCATTGCAATAGCAACTGGCCACGAAGCTACCTGAAATATAAATGCAATAGCAACCTATCATTGCAATAGCAACTGGCCATGAGGCTACCTGAAACATAAATACAATAGCAACCTATCATTGCTATAGCAACTGGCCATGAAGCTACCTGAAATACAAATGCAATAGCAACATATCATTGCAATAGCAACTGGCCATGAGGCTAGCTGAAATATAAATGCAATAGCAACATATCATTGTAATAGCAACTGGCCATGAGGCTACCTGAAATACAAATACAATAGCACCCTATTATTGCAATAGCAATTGGCCATGAAGCTACCTGAAATATAAATGCAATAGCAACCTATCATTACAATAGCAACTGGCCATGAAGCTACCTGAAATACAAATGCAATAGCAACCTATCATTGCAATAGCAACTGGCCATGAGGCTACCTGAAATACAAATACAATAGCAACCTATCATTGCAATAGTAATTGGCCATGAAGCTACCTGAAATACAAATGCAATAGCAACCTATCATTGCAATAGCAACTGGACATGAGGCTACCTGAAAACATAAATGCAATAGCAACCTATCATTGCAATAGCAACTGGCCATGAAGCTACCTGAAATATAAATGAAATAGCAACCTATCATTGCAATAGCAACTGGCCATGAAGCTACCTGAAATATAAATGCAATAGCAACCTATCATTGCAATAGCAACTGGCCATGCGGCTACCTAAAATACGAATGCAATAACAACCTATCATTGCAATAGCAACTGGCCATGAAGCTACCTAAAATACAAATGCAATAGCATTTGACCAAGAAATCTACCTAAAATACAAATGCAACAACAATTGGCATTGAAATCTACCAGAAATACAAATACAATAGCAATTTGCCATGAAATAGACCAAAAATACAAGTGCAACAGCAATTGGTCAAAATAGACCACAAATACAAATACAATAGCAATTGGCCATGAAATCTTCCTAAAATTAAAATGCAACAGCAAGTGGCCATGATCCTACATAAAATACAAATACATCAACTAAATGACTCTATTTATTCCACCACAACAGTAAGATAATCGGCATAAGTTTTATTGACAATATCATTTCCGCTTGTTGTTACTGCAGACGATACAACTGTATTATTTCCCATGTTAAGACTTACTGTCATAGTATCTTCTCTTTTGTTGACTTTTTTATACTAATTTCCGTATTTAGCTCATTCCTGCTAACATATTGAGTTGGATCACATCCCGCGACAGGATAATCTACTTCCAAATTAAAAATTTTCTTGCCGGACATTTCGAGATCTCCTATAATTATGTCACCAGATTTCTTGACATAAAACTTAGATTGTATTGTTCTGGTTTATTTTAATGTGCCCTCACCATTTCCAGCTAAAGTTCCGAACCTTGTGTATGATCTCATTCGATTTATCTTGTCTGATAAAATTTTGTATAACACTCATCGCTGAATACCATGAACGTAGAAGAATCTGCAGGGTGGTTACGTAGAAATTCCACACATGTAATTACATTTTTGCTGATAAAATTTAGCATGCTAGACCAAAAATGTCTGATAACATAAACTTTGTGTAGACTATTAATAGAACGGGGGCGCCGAGTGGTCTAAAGCGCTCTCCGTTACTGATCACTGCCATCTTACCTCTGTCTGCGTGGGTTCGAGTCTCGAATTCGGCTAATGTGGGTATGTGAGAAAGCTTGCCAGTAGCTTCTCGTGGATCGGCGGTTCTTTCCGAGGTTTTCCCGGGTTCTTCCTCCACCATTAATACTGGCCGCCATGTATAGCCTATCGTGTGCTGAAAAATGGCGTTAAACCCTACAACAACAACAACAATTAATAGAACGAGCTTCATTTACTTTGATACCGAAAACGTCATCAGACGTGAGTACAATTACAACTGACCAGATTATCATTACCTAGTAGTTGGAAGAACTGACTCTGGAAAAACAAACTTGTTAATGAATATACTGCTGAACAATTTTCTCAACTATGACAAAGTTTATATTTACACGATTAATCCGCAGCAGAATAAATAAGATCTACTCAACGACTACAAAGAAAAACTAAACAATGATCTTGGTGCAAATGAAGATATTTTTATCATAATGCAATCAAAAGATGTTGTTCCTGTTGCTGAACTAGATTCAAACGACTTTAAGATTAATGTATTTAATGACATCCCGCTAAAAAACGGCGATATGGACAGTATTAAATCGTAATTTTCTTTGGCAAGGTACATGCGATGTAATGATATTTATCTTGCGCAGGGTTTTTATAAACTGAATAACGACAAAACAGCTTATGAGGCCTAGAAGGCTTATGTTGTAAAACTGTATGTACCTTTACTTGAAAGTAATAATAATTTTTTGAAGAAACAAAGTTCAGAGTTTTGACGCACGATCTAAATTTAAGACTATGACTTGAAAAGTAGATATTGGGAGCAAAGTACCAATATTAGGTTCCTGAATCAAATTTGTAACTCGCAAGCGGAAGTCGTTGATCGAATAATGATGCTTATTTTATCAAAAGAATCTGGAAACGTCAGCAAAGAAACTGACAATGAAATTGCTGAAATTTTAGATCATCTCCGATCGAACAGTTCTCTAACGACATACGAATATTCTGTGCTGCATAACGATATGATAGCAGGCCGCGCGTAAATTTTGTCAGACACATTTTTATCTTTTACCTGTTATAATAATGCTATCAACAACGTTTTTACTCAATTACTCTCAAACTACAGCCGATAGCACGAACATTTCTGTTACGTACAACCCGCCAATTGAACTTGATCCGTACCAGCAGTATGAAATAGGATTAGTTTCAGCTACTGCTTGGTATTCGACGTAAAAACCGGAGTTAACGATGATTTTACGTTTCAGTCTGGGGCTTTGCCTCCTGTTAGGATACCTCAAGGTGCTTGCAACATAATGATTTAAACAAAATTTCACAATCTCTAATAACAGAAAACAGCGGTACAGCAGATACTTTTGAGCTGGCTCCAAACTATAACACACTGCGAGCAAAGATCACGTTAAAAAATAGTAAACTTGTCGATTTTAGCAAGAACAACAGTATCGGATCATTACTTGGATTTAAGAAACAGCAGTACGTCTTCTCTACTGTTGCGGAAATCTCATATGAGGCTGAGTCTCCTGTCAACATCACAGACGTGAACACAACTCAGATAAATAGTTCAATTGAAATGGGCTTAATAGAGCACGAGGAAGCAGATGACAGACGATTTATAGTTTTACTCCAGACGTTCCGCCAGACCCGTTAATGCCGGTTAATCTGAGACATATTGTATATTATTGAATTAGCACTGAAGGTTAGAATTCAGCTATTGCAATGACACTGACCGACTAGTCGGGTGGTCAGCTTGACCTTAACAACGCAATTGTAACGTACTACCTGCACGTGAGATCGCAGAATGTTCGCTAGCAGATCAAACATTTATCTAACGATTCTAATAAAGAATGTATCAGCGAAAAAGTTCTCGACAAAAGATCGTAGGAGGCTATAGCATCAAGCGCTGTTTGAGGTTCGACAAAAAAAGCGGTGGGTGATGGTATCAAAATAATATAATATATCTAATGAAAACATAAATAATGCAAAAATCGAAAGCGACTGGTAAGTCCAAAACGACAAAAACAAAACAATGAGAGCACCAAAGTCGAAATCGACTCGAGAAGAGAAACAGGGAGAATTGATAGGATTACTGCTAGCAGAAGTAGCAGGAAGTCCTCTTACAAATCTGTTAAGAATAGGACGTGGCCTGCAACTTCCAGGAACAAGCAGGATGCGAGCGTCCCAGTGATGAGGGATGACATTTCCAGGGACAAAACATTATTCTTAGTAATTTTGAGATTGCTGACCAGTCGAACGGAACTAAAGAATTTATTGGAGTTTTTTTCTAACGATGAGTCAGCGTTTCCATTGAGGCCATGGGATGTAAAGCATATTATAAGTTGTGCTATTAATATTCAAACCTTTAATGAAAGTTCAGGTACGCATTAGGTAGCACTTTACGACATCACTTATTTTGATAGTATTAAGCAGTATGTTATGTCCTCTAAAAAATACAACACAATAAATTATTCTTCTAATCAGCTTCAGCCAATTGGAACTGCAGCATGTGGTTATTATTGTATTCTGTATATCTGACAAATGGACAACATGCGAGCTAAAGGTGACCTTAAGAACGATCATTTCTTAAGATTTATTTCGCAATTCACACCTAAGCCCAAGTGCTCAAAATGATGAGATCCGTCATGAATTTTATATAATACTCAAAATATATCAATGACGACGTGTTGTCTCAAGTGCAAAACCAGAAAAGAAAATAAAGATGAGACGACAGAAACAATTTAAAGTAAACGATTAATGATGGAGAGTATTTTTGATGTTTGTGGCAAAGAAAAGAGTTTCTGAAAGAAAGAAAAGAAAAACAAGGTTGTCGGGCCGCGGCCGCGGCCGTCTCCGATCCAATTCCAGACAGAATAATTCAACAACATGCACCACTGTGACAGTGATTCAGACAGCGATCTAGACAAAATAGTAACATGCTCACAACGCTGTAACCAGTTCGCTGTTATTGAATCAGATTCAGATATTCATAAACGTAGTGGTTTAAAGGAGATTGAACACTGCCAGGATATAAGTACACAGGACCTTGGAATCCGCTTGACCAACAGCTTGATAAAAATGATAATCCGTTACAAGGACAAGAATCTTATAAACAGGTTGACGTAATTGCTATGAGAAACGATATATGTTATCGCGATGACGAAGACGACAAAGCAAGATGTGATGAAACGATGCTTGACGAATTAAGAGCTATGAAACCACGTGGACTTTGAGAACATTTCGATCGAAGGCTAGCGCAGAGTATTATTGGAGCAAAATATATTTGAGGACTCTGAACTGATCCTGCTCAGCAACATTGGGATGCTATCATCCTGGCGTCGGAACTAAACCGACCTAAAATAAAAGATTTATTTGAATAAAGGTCATCTCAAGCGACGTTAGTATCTTGCTGATATGCAAAAATGTTGCTCAGGATAATGATAAAAAAAAAACGATACTTGCTGAACATTGTTAATGTTTTAGAAAATACGCTTTTAGTTGGCCTGTTATTTATAAAACAGGAAGAACGATAATACACTCACTCCGTGATATTATTGCAACAACAGAAGGAAAACCTAATAGGATCTAGACTGATCATGGTGCAGAGATTTTCAACAACCAGTTTGAACAGTTTCTGAAACAAAATAATTTTGAAACATATATGACAGGAAATGAGGGAAAGAGTGTTGTTGTCGAGTTGTTTACTCGTACGCGCAAAGAAAAGATGTCGCCTAAACAGATAGCATTAAGGAGCAAACATTGTATTAGGAAAAACACGGTTAAAAAGCTTGTACCAATGAAAAGTACTTGCAAAATTATAAATACATCATGATCATCAAACTCATGGTTAGAACATCATGAGTGTTCTAGCACTGGAATTTTCTGATATTGACCTGGATCATCTGCTACTACCAGTGGTGTGGAATGAGCTCATGAAACATAGAGGGCTGAAGACCATTGTCCAGTATCATACTCTTCTGAGTAAACTAAACGATTCCTCCGACGTTGGCAAGGATCTTGTTGAGACCTTATCACAGCAAAATCATAAAAGGTACTGCCAAGCACAGACCTCAAATCACTAACTGAAGAAGTGCATCAGGAGCCCTGTAAAGAAATTGATGAGTGCAACTCATCTGATTCCGGCTGGACGTTTCAGAGTATATTAAAGATTATATTTCACACTGCAAAGTATAACCCCCTGCAAGGTTCTGGCACCTCTGGTGTTTCATTTGTGAAACTGCCTGAATACATTAAAAACGCCAAGTGTTGTATTAACGTAGAGAACAAGGACAACAAAGGATTTCAGTTGGCTGTGCTATCAGCGATATACCCAGCTAAAGACCACTCTGAAAGGCCATCAAAGGTTGCAGAGTACGCTGATAGACTCATTTTCAAAGGAATTAAATTTTCAGTAAAGGAACGCCAGATTCCAAAGTTCGAGAAACAGAACAATCTGAGCATCAACGAATTCGGGAAAGACGAGGGTGACCATTTGATTTGTCCAAGCTAAGTGAGTAACTATGCTTCTCAGTGCACCATAAACCTACCGTTCTACAAAGGCCAATAATGCTGGATTAAAAGTTTTGGCCGGCTGGCTGGAAACAAGTATAACAAGAACCAAGAAAAGAAGTAATTCTGCTACCGGTGCATACACGGGTTCCAGTCGGAGCAAACACTGAATGAACACATTATATACTGTACCAACGTACAAACAACTACGCTGCCAGCTGAACATGAGCAAATACTACGATTTCAACAGCAGATGAAAATACTGTTTAGTATGTATGCGGATTTCGAGGCTATGCTATTTACATTACCTGGTGCTTCTGGTGACCCTAGTAAATCATCAACGAGAAATGTACAGGAACATGTTCACTGCTGTGCTGCCTATAAGATAGTTTTTGCAACCAATACGAACTTGTCACAACAGATCAAACTCTACAGAGGTGAAAATCTGGTTAAGTGGTTGCTGAGAAACTTTATCGGTGACGTCAATAACATTATGAAAACCCTGAAGAAAACGGTCCCTTTGAAGACTCTAGCACCGGAACAAGAAACGGAGCGATGCCATATTTGTGATAAAACACTAGGGTGTGACCGCGCCAGAAATCATTGATACCTCACAGGAGAATATTGTGGAGCTGCTCAGAAAGACTGTAATCTACACCTTAAAGCGCCTGATTTTGTTCCTGTGGTCTTTAACAATCTTCGTGGTTACGATGCTCATATCATCGTTGATGCCTTCGGTGATCGTGGTGTCATTATCCATGCTAAACTCTGCACAAACAACAAGATTTAGGAGCAGTCCAAATGACATAGAAAAGTAGATGTCAGTAAGTTTTGGTAAGCTGAGATTTATCAGTAAATCTGCAGTTTATGGCGGCGCCACTACAAGAGCCGGTAAAAGTTTCCGCCAATATTTTATAATCTTATAGAGCACTTTGTAGAGCAGGAAGACCTGCTGAACAGAAAATGTGTTTTTCCGTACAAGTACATCGACTATTGAAGCAGATTTGATGAAATAAGCTTGCCCATCAAGGAATCATTCGTCTCGAGATTAAATCTGGAAGGAATCAGTGGCGACAAACACAACTACGCCAAAAAGATTTGGCACGAGTTTGACTGTAAGACACTCGGTGATTATCACGACTTGTATCTGATGATAGATGTCTTGCTGATCGCAGATATCTTTGAGAATGTTAGAGCGACAAGTATAAGAATTACGGACTAAATCCAGCATGGTATTATTCGGCATCCGGATTAACTCGGGAAGCACTGAGGTGCAGAACTGGAGCATTGTACAGATCCAGATATGTTTAGTTTGATTTAAAAAGGAATCAGTGGCCGCATCAGCATTATAACAGAAAGGCACGCTGTCGCCAATGATAAGTACTTAGAAAATTATAACCCCATATATCTCGAGGCAAAGAATCTGTACGGTTAATGCGATAACAGATAATGTCGTATGGTAGATTCAAATGCATCAGCTTAGAAAAGAGATTCTAAAGGAAACATATTAGAAAGGTCCCAAATGATATTAGTTACTTCGTCGATGTTGATCGGGATTACCCAGACGAGCTTCATGATCTGCATAATGATTAATACGCCGAGCAGATGCCGACCACTAATAATATATCACCTAAACAGATACCACTAAGGAGCAAACATTGTATTGGGAAAAACACAGCCAAAAAGCTTGTACCAAATCTGTTTGATAAAAAGCCATTACATCTTGCACTACAGACATTTGAAACAAGCGCTAGACCATGTCCTAGTGTTGAGAAATGTGCACAGATTACTAAGTTCAAGCAGTCGCATTGGATGAGAGGGTATACTGATTATTACACCAAGCGCAGGGCCGTAGCTAAGACCGACTTTGAGAAAAAGTTCTTTAAGCTGATGAACAACAAGGTCTTTGGTAAGACTATGGAGAATATCAGAAAGCGCGACGATGTTGAGATCATCAACAACGTTAAGCGGAGCGATAAAGTTGTTGCCAGTGACAGTTTCGAGAGTATAAAGTGCTTTAACGAGACCTTGTTGCTGTGCATAAAAGAAAGACTAACCTGCTACTAAATAAGTCTATTTCTGTTGGGGCATCAGCGATAGACATACTATTTACGTAAGGGCATCAGCGCTAGACATACTATTTAAGTCGGGGAATCAGCGCTAGACATACTATTTACGTCAGGGGCATCAGCGCTCGACATACTATTTACGTCGAGGCATCAGCGCTAGACATGCTTTTTACGTCAGAGGCATCAGCGCTAGACTTGCTATTTACGCAAGGGCATTAGCGCTAGACATGTTATTTACGTCGGGGCATCAGCGCTAGACATACTGTTTACGTCGGGGCATCAGCGTTAGACATGTTATTTACGTTGGGGCATCAGTGCTAGACATACTATTTACGTCGGGGCATCAGCACTATACTTGCTATTTACGTCGGGGCATAGCGCTAGACATACTAGTTACGTCGGGGCATCAGCGCTGAATATACTATTTACGTCGGGGCATCAGCGCTAGACATATTGTTTACGTCGGGGCATCAGCGCTAGACATACAATTTACGTCGGGGCATTTTAAAATGGTTTATGTATCAATTTCATTATGATTTTGTCAGGAAAGCGTGGCATAGTGCACAACTGATATTTTCTGCTAGAGACTCGTTGTGTTACAGTGTCCAGAGCGAGGACATTTGCATGACATCTATGAGCATCGTGACCTGTTTGATCTTTCTGATGACCAGTGGATTTCATTGTGACGATAATAAAAATGTGATTGGCACATTTAAGGACGAGACTAACTTTATTACTATCAGTGAGTTCATCGGACTCAGGAGCGAAATGTACTAATTTAAACTGTCGAACGAGAAAAATAAAATAGTGGCTAGGGGAATAAAAATGTGGCACGGGGAATAAAAAAAAAAGACAAGGGGAATATAAAAAAGTGGCATGGGGAATAAAAAAGAACATTATTATCATCACGGTCTTAACGTTCAATGATTATCACGTAGCATTAGAGGGATATGTTTGCCATGTTAAGATGATGAGTATCCGGTCCAACTGTGCTAATGGTATTAATAAGACTGGTCTTTGCAACTTCGATGAGAGGAGGTATTGTGTAGAAAGAGTTAACACATTTGCACATGGGCACCTTAAGTGCTGCAAGCAAAGTCAGATATAAATTTTATGTGACAATGAAAATATAGTCTAAAATCAAACCATATAAGAAAGATGCAGCAGTAAAGTATTAGGAGGTTTCTACCTCACAAAGACAGTTTTTGGTTTTAAAAATAGTTGCTGTGGTGTTCGGTTTTCATATTGGTCCTGCTACCCAACCCTCCCAGTATAGGGTGTAAAGTATCCCTGTTTTAGCAGATGAAGTCTTAAAACTTTCAAACACCGCAAGTATAATTAATGCCAATAATTGTCTTTGTGTGGTAGAAACTCCTATTAAATACTACTTCGTGTTCGAACCCCGGCCGAGTCACACCAAAGACTTATAAAAATGGTACTGACAGCTGCCCAGTTGGTGCTCATCATTAAGAGGTTATTGATAGAATTTGTCGGCCTGGTATCAGGGTAATGTGACTAAGTGGGACATGATGCCACATGTCCGCGGCATGATGTCCCTGTGATAGACATAGCTATAAACTGCTACACTGCAGTCATCGTAGCGACACTACTCAGGCTGATAAAGATACGTTCAAAATCCAAATACCAATACATAATTAGCTGTAATTTATGGAATACATTAGTTTTGAAAAAGATACAATATTCTTCTCACTTTTCATCTCTGGAGCACTGCTGATGGTAAATGGATGCCATTCGTGGGTGGCGATTGCTGGAATCTGCACAAACACATAATCCCCGGGTTGGTAGTTGAAATTGGGTGGTCGACTAATCACCAGATGCGTCACCTGTGATAGCAAATAAATCATCATAATAGAGACAGCTTTTGAATTGTGTATGTCAGCAAAGGTATACTTCATAGATTTATTTTTTGAGTTCCATTGTACGCAGGTTGTAGTCTTCAAAGTCTTGGAACCGATTGTAGAGTATGTATGTAAGTATGTAAGAGTTTAACGTTGTTTTTTTTCTGAGTTTATCGTGGTATAAACTGTCAGTTGCCGATTCACACAGCAAATAACGCCCGAAGGGCGTTATGTAAGCTGTGTGAGTCGGCAACTGACAGTTTATACCACGATATACTCAGAAAAAAACGTTAAACTCTTATAATTGAAATTTTAATTATTCGTTATGTTATTTTGTTTGCATCATTAAAAAATAGAAATCTTAATTGAGCGTAGTAATACATGTTTGGGGTTTTTCTGTTACGTAGCTATATATATAGCACTTGGGATTGTCCTCCTTGATCGTAATAAGGTCATCATAATACCAGTCCTTCAGCCAATGAAAGCCACATTTATTCAATTATTTTTTTATTAAAAAAATGTAAGAATGTTGTTTTCCTTTAATGCTTACTTCGTGTCTGCCTTCTCTGGCAGTGGTTATCTTATGCTGTACACGTGACTCTATTTATAGAAGTGGAAAAGTAGTTCTCCTTACAGTTCATACAGAAATGAACGCAATTCAGTTTGATCACGTGATAACATTATGACCAATGGAAATGTTACTTTCCTGTACCAGCTACTGCCACTGCAATTATTAGGTTAACAACTATGTTTGTATAGGGTATTATGCAGAAGAGCCCAGTCCTGGCTATATGGTGCCGACTACGTGGAAGGATTAACATAAAAGTCATAGGAAACAAACATAAAGCCGAAACCCTCAAAACGTAAAATGATATATTACATACTGACCGTGCTTTCTCATGGAGTCTAAGGCCTTCTCAACTGAAATCTGAACACGGGATCCATATTAACGACATACGTATGTCTGTCTGTCCATCTATCTGTATGTCTGTCTGTCTGTATGTATGTATGTATGTATGTATGCATGAATGTATGTGTGTGCGTACGTATTTGCGTGAATGCGTAATCAATTTCAGAAGTTATTAGGTAAAGACAGGATGACTCCCTCTGTAATGATGGAATTAAAAATGCAATCTCTAGGATCCCTTGGATCATGTCGGCTCGTTGCAAGTATTATGCCTAAACTTTTTTGTTCCTCTGTGGAAGAAGCTTCTTGTATCCGTTGCCTATGAATCTGCATTTCCGTCGTTATGTCCTCATTTAGTTTTTCGTAAACAAGACCGTGAACTATTTTGGTGTCATATTTTTTTATAAATTGTGGGCACAATGTCTAATATAGATTTAGTGAAATGCTCTCTTTGGAATGATATCCATCCACCCTACCTTAACCGCCCACACTTACCCCCCGAAGAACAGAAATCATATTAATTCCTTTCTTTCCTATGCAAAAAAACTACTTCACAGAAATATATACCAGTCGGATAGGAGTCCGAGTTTTTATTAATAAAAGGATGGGGGGGGGGGGTCCAAAGAAAATGTTTGAATTATTGGGAAAAATAAAAATATTTGAAGTTATAAATGTAGTCATCATTCTCTCAGGTGATCACTAACTTATTTGTAGATATCCAGTTGAAGGTATATACAAGTAGAGTGTACATATCTCACCTGTTTAGTCATAAATCAAGACAGTAACGGATGGTCTGAAATGGTAAATGTGACATGTTGGCTTCTTTTTACTGTATAATGATGTTTAGAAGGTACACTAAATGTCTATTCCTCTTCGGCATTTTCAGAACTTCAATACAGTATCTTTCAACGTGAATGGCTGGCTGAATGGCTGGCTGGCTGGATGGATGGATGGACATACATGATCTTATTTATAACACGCCACGCATGATAATACAGAAAGCATGGCTTATATTACATGATTCCTTTGTAACATTCCACTAATTACAACACAGTAAGCATGACTTTTATTACATGATTACTCTATAACATGTCACGAATAATAAATAATACCGTAAGCATGACCGTTATAATATGACATCATCTGTAACAAGCCCCGTATGTTAATACAGTATCAAGGACTTTTATTACGTGACTATTTTGTAATATGATACGAATGATAATACAGTCAGCATGACTTTTACTTCATGCCCTTATCTGTAACAAGTCACGATTAATACAGTTTTAAACGATATTTCTTATCGTATCTTTGCTGTATAATTTCCTAAAACCATATATTGCACAGATATACTGAAACAGTATTCACAGATCTGATGAAGGGAATAGACATAAAATCGTATATCGCACATATAGACTGAAACAGTATTCACATATCTAATGAAGGGAATAGACATAAAATCGTATATTGCACAGATAGGCTGAAACAGTATTCACAGATCTGATGAAGGGAATAGACATAAAAGTATATATTGCACAGATAGACTGAAACAGTATTCACATATCTAATGAAGAGAATAGACATAAAATCATATATTGCACAGATAGGCTGAAACAGTATTCACAGATCTGATGAAGGGAATAGACATAAACGTATATATTGCACAGATAGACTGAAACAGTATTCACAGATCTGATGAAGGGAATAGACATAAAATCGTATATCGCACATATAGACTGAAACAGTATTCACATATCTAATGAAGGGAATAGACATAAAATCGTATATTGCACAGATAGGCTGAAACAGTATTCACAGATCTGATGAAGGGAATAGACATAAACGTATATATTGCACAGATAGACTGAAACAGTATTCACAGATCTGATGAAGGGAATAGACATAAAATCGTATATTGCACAGATAGACTGAAACAGTATTTACAGATCTAACGAAGGGAATAGACATAAAAGTATTTACTACTGCTTTATATGTGTTGGTTTCAAAATTAACAAAAGCATGACAAGATACTAGTATTTTGACCAAAAATCTTTTGAATGTGCTCAAAGTTTAAGATATATATTTTTATCAATAATAAAATGAATTGTGAATTAGCATATTAGATTTTCTGATGTGACTAGAGCTCATTTTTGTTTTGCAATCATCCATAAAACTGAGTGAAAACACCACTAAAAAAACTAAAGTGTATATTGGATGGGACAACAACAGATTTGTGGAACTTAATAAGTTAAAAATATTAACCATGCTCTCTTGAAATTATATAGCTTTTGGAGTAGCTATATGGTACGCCCCTAAACATCTCTCAGGTCCAGTCTGATTCCGAATTTTGGAATAGAACCATGCTCTCTTGAAATTATATAGCTTTTGGAGTAGCTATATGGTACGCCCCTAAACATCTCTCAGGTCCAGTCTGATTCCGAATTTTGGAATAGCTATATGGTACACGCCTAAACATCCCTCTGGTCCAGTCTGCTTTCCGTTTGTTTTGTTTTTTTTGGTAATAGTTATATGGAAACCATTAAACATCCCTCAGTTCCAGTCTGCTTCCAATTTTATCCAGTCTGCTTCCGAATTTTGGAATAGCTATATGGTACACGCCTAAACATCCCTCTGGTCCAGTCTGCTTTCCGATTTTTTAAAAATAGTTATATGGAAACCATTAAACATCCCTCAGATCCAGTCTGCTTCTAATTTTAAGGGATTTTGTTTGCAAATAGGATTACACTACAATGATAGATTGAAGTTTAGTTTAACACTCTTAGTTTGCACGGCAATGGATATCGATTTTCTTTTAAGTTCCAGCATTAATGTTTTATACGGTCTTACTATTAATAAAAATGAAAGGACATTTGTAAATTCCTAAACGCTGAAGGATTGGGACTGAATGTTTTTCTATACTTACTGAATAATAATAATAATAATAATAATAATAATAATAATAATAATAATGAAATTATTATTATTATTATTATTATTATTAATGTTGTTGTTGTTCTTGTTCTTGTTCTTGTTATTATTATCATTAAAGTTCTCCGAATAGTAAATACACAAGGTCACAAGCCACACGTATTAGCGATATTAATAAATCGATGCTACACAACTGAGCTGCCCCAAGTTTAATCAAAGGTTTCTGACCATTCGCTTGTACCTGACTGTTACTTTTTTGCTGACAGTCTGTCGCTCATTATTTCATCTCATGAATGTGGGTTTCAGAATGGAAAGCTGTGTAAAAATTTATGGGAAGCTTCATTGATTTGAATCATTAATTATCATTGTCTTATTCAATTACAAAAAGAATACCTCCAATAAAGTTTCTACTACGAACTCGTCTCACGTTCCTATCAGTCCCAGTCAGTTGTCGTGAGATATGAGATAACTATCATCCAGCTTTTGAAAAAGGTTTCGTACGTTTTGAAAAGCGCCATTCTTATGAAATGGGCCAATCTAAATCTGCCAGTCAATAACTGCAATTCACACAGGGTGCGGAGTTCCCAAACAAGCCATTATAGGAATGACGTTACTGTTGCTAATTATGTCACTGACAACCAATCGGGAGACATGGATTTTTAGTGTGGCCAGTTTATGATATTGCCTTTCCAATTTCTTTCAGATAATCGTAAAAGAACCGTGGTGAGTTCGCAATTTCATGGAGCAGTGCATGATGGGTGGTAAAATGTATGAAGGTCCAATAACGTGTAAGAACAACCAATTCCGAATTCAAAGGTGTACCTGCTACCGGGTTTGACATGAGCGCACCTGTGTTGGTCAATCGCAACAAAAGAGGTTTTCAGTATTATTCACCTCCGGTTATGTACCCGAAAAAGAATTAAAAGTGCAGGACATGTCTAGATTTTTCTTCCCTGAAAGACTCTTCGAAATTGAAGTAAAAATTATACAAACAGTCAACACTAATAGTTAGACGGTGATGACAAGATTGGACTTGTCAACAACGTTATCATGGCGTTGTTCAACAACGCACGTTATGCCATCGATGCAATGAAACCGAAGCAATTCTCGACAACGCTGACAGATGAAGAAAAAACAAAAACGATTCTGCAAGATCCTCAGGTCAGCCTACGATACTTCACAATGATACAACAGATTATGCAGATGACAAATCTTATCTTGGGCGACGTCAAAATCATGCAGGCAATGCTGCCGCAAAAGTAGAAGACACCGCCAAAGATGTAATTTGGCATGATGATGGTGTCGCTTATGTTAAAGCTGAGTTGTCGAGTTGGCTTCCTTCGCTAAAACCTTCGCTGACCACAGAAGAGTATTTGCTGTTGGTTATGCGCTTCGGACACGTGTCCATGCTGTCGTTTCTCGTGTGCACTACAGGCGCAACTCCAAGATCCGTTCTGGGATGGTTTTCATTGCACACGCTCTGTCGTTGACTACGTCACCAAGCATGAAAACACTGAGAGATTTTTTCTACAACCATAAAGTGGAGTTCACCGACTTGTATCCTCCGACTGCATTCCCAGTTGAGTATAATAAACCAACATTGACTCAACCAATAATAGACAAAATTCGACTGTTATTCAAAAAGGACATACTTATCCGTGGAACAGTTTTTTAGGCGAAGTTGAGAACGCACATTTCAAAGTTCAATGGCGAAATAAGTATGGTACTTTATCAACGAAATGCCAGGCCCCAAGAACGCGCAATCGCCGGAGACTTAAATATTCCCCAGGTAGATATTGTCTATGATATAAGGGTAATTGTAGAAAGAAAAATATCATTAGTCTAACGTGCTGAACAAGGCAAGATTGTCCAGCAACTGCATTTCGCCATCACATTATTAATGGAAGAATTATCATAGACCCTCAAAGTTACTGACGCGAAGAAATAATCGAAGCGGAACAACAACTGCGCTATGATATCACCAAGAGAACCGGTATACTCATTAAATATAAACGCGTGTATGTGGTTGTAGATGCTATTCACCGAGGCGACCACTGTTGGCCTTGGTGTTGCTGGAATCGCGAACACAGCAAGTATCATAGTCACGCAGTTGAAGTTGCTGTAGTCGCTATATCGATAGTACCGGTGCCACAGGCGGTACTAGTAAATTAATATCGTTGCGGCTGCATTCGCGAATATATGTTTATTCGGAACGTCGGGCAGTGGCGTCACAAAGCAGTCTCAATACAGTTGCTAAGCAGTACTCAATGACTGTTGAAGATACGATTATCATGGCTGAACTCGAAATGATGTTGCTCGAAATGAAAACCACCAACGTCTCCGAGCACGTATGCGGAACCATGTGTTAGCGACCCCAAACAATACGCTTTTAAAGGCAATACAAATTGTGTAAATGTTTTTCCAGTGTGTACTAATCTGATTGCTAGCAGATTTTCGTTTCCGATGGGTATAATGTTTTGCGCAAGCAGATTTTGCTGCGCAAAATCTTTCTTGTTTGCGACGAGTTTCCAATATGAGTTTCCACAACGACACCTAGGCTAGTAGCATCAATAACGACATAATGTTCTATACGTGCGGTTGCAGAAATATTTGTCGCTGTCGGTGGTATCAGATTTACATTTTCAAAACTTTGGTAATTGGCTACATCATTTACGCCAACCAATTTCGTTGTGAAGAATCTTTCTTTTCATGTACAAATAGTATTCCATATGTTTATATAATAACACCGACGTTAGAAGCATAAAGACGGAATTGTTTGCACCTGAGATTGCAGTGGTTATGTTGCTTGAAAAATCATTTGAACCAACTTAGGAAAATCGTTTACAGTAGCCGATATTTCTATGCCAAATCGTTCACGCTAACCTTAGAATCATTATTACAACCCACGCGTAATAATACTCGTAATAACAAATATGGCGACCTAATGACTACCATGTTCCTTCGTGGCATACACTATCGCTGTTGCTGTCTTGTATCTATCCGAAGAGAAATCTATCTAGGTCGATGAATGACATCACGTGATAATCAGCTGTGATCAAAAATGGCATGGCAGTCATGAAAGTCAACTTGTTCCTGGCTAAATCCAGAATTGTCGCTTTCTTCAATTTGTATTCCACTATTAAAACGTACTCTTTAATTAAGTTAGAGATTAAAATCTTTCTCATCACCATGGGAAAGCAAACTTATCGAATAAATGAACTAAGACTCACTTTAGACGGTAGCAGATTGACCTCCTCTATGTACGTGTTTCCATATCTCGCCTTCTTAATAAACTTGGAGCGGCTTATCTTCTCCAGAACAAATAATACACCAGGTCCCAGGAACCATTTCCAGAAAGATGGACCGTGAAGAATGACAAGGATCCAAAAAGGAACGTACAGCATATGAGTCCAGTAGAATACCTAAAAATAGATACAGGATGCCACAGTATGACCATCAGGTTTTCGTATTGAGGTTGGTTTACTACTAATGGCATTGCTCGTATTATTTGCCTACCGTCAGGACATTTAAAGGTTAACCGACCTGTCCTGAAAAATGAATTTTACGTTAGGAAATGAGCAATATGGCGAGTTAAGTTTGTTCACGGGATAGAAATGGTTGACTTAATTATTAATGGGTATTCCCCCACCCCCATGATATATTTGAATTTATCATTATAGTTTAGCTCATCAAGGAAAGCTTGCAGATTAGTATTGGAAGCTATATAATAGTCAACCTTAGCAGTTATATTCTTTGATTTCCAGAATTTACCATTCTCTTGACGATACACAAATTTCATGAGATGTTCCACAAAACAGTTATAATTACAGAGATTTTCTTAAATTAGTAAACCACGTTCGTTGCGTCTATCCGTTTTGTATTAAATCGTTAATGTATAGTGTGTTTAAACGAAGAAAGAAAAAACTATAGATCGAGAAAACTGAATAATTTTTGCAAAATGCTCAATTCCGACGAAACAAGTAATTAAAATTAACCCATTGCCAGAAAAGAGATAACCATACCTGCTCACACAATCAGATTGTATTGAAAAGCAATTATTGACTAATGTTCCTACTTTAGTGCATATTGAACATTTAAAAAAAAAAATATTTGCAAATATGGTGACTATTTCATTTTGTTTATGATATATAGCGGTAGTCGACTACGTGACAGATATCAGGTCTGTATGTTTGACAATCTTCCAGTGTGCCTTTTAGTCACGTGCAGCTTCACCTATCGGCACTTAATACAGTTTCATTTACATACGACAGTACGTTAATTCATTTGCCATGACTTTAGTAATGACGTCACGACGTTGTCACTAGAACTATACCTGAAAATGACCACCTCTTCTGACAAACGGCATGGAACAGATGACCATAACTATCAGGATAAGGACTAAAAGCCAACCCGTGATAAATGCCGACGCACCGACAAAGCCGATTCCGGCAGCTGTTGTAAAGAGAATGTCCGCCATTCCTATATCTGCATCTTCAGACACGAGAGCTGAAAAGATATTGCATGTAAGCTGATTGATATGGAAACAAAAGTTCGAAGTTAAAGAGAATAACAATTCGATATAAGAAAAGAAACTTAAAAAATAACAAAAAAGCAAATTTGAAATATAAATCAGCTATATCACTTTTGCACGCAATCTTCAAAGAAATTCAGTTAAACAGGACGCGGCTGTTAAAGTTCTTTAAATATAAATGAATTCCGTATTATTGTAGTCATTTTTTTTACCGGTTTACCAAGAAAAAAGTGGAGAATAATACGAACCATTTTTGCAAAGGGTCTTGGAGTCTGAGAACTATTTGATCAACAAAAAGAATAAGATGGCCATATTCCCAACATTATATACAGTGGCTGTCTCGTAAAGTTTCGCGGACTAGTTGTATTAATCACTTGTTACCTTCCTATTATACCTCGGATGCCTAATGTGTATATAAATAATTACACATTATGTTGTCTTATGGGTATATAATTACACAGAAGGTGGTCTAATGTGTATATGAATAATTTACACATATGGTTTTCAAATGTATATATAATTACACCGAAGAGTGTCTAATATCTCTCTCTCTCTCTCTCTCTCTCTCTCTCTCTCTCTCTCTCTCTCTATATATATATATATATATATATATATATATATATATATATATATATATATATATATATATATATATACAAAAGATTGTTTTTTGTGTAGATATAATGACAAAGAAGGTTGAGCAAAGCGTATATCGAATTGCAGAAATGGTTGTCTGATGTCTAATGTGTATATATATATATTTAAGATTGTCTAATATATGTATATATATATATATAGAGAGAGAGAGAGAGAGAGAGACAGAGACAGAGACAGAGAGACAGAGACAGACAGACAGAGAGAGAGAGAGAGAGACAGAGAGACAGAAAGTTCTACTATAACTATGTGACTGCACACACAGAATTCTATATTTTCATGCATTGTTACGGAATTTGCTTACAGGCATTACTGTAAGCAAATATTTTTCTCGACGACGGAGAGGTCTAAAACACATACCTGCATTTCCGATGTGACAAACAGTATGTACAAATGTCCAGAAAACGATGAAAACTCCACACATCTTATGGAATAAAATATTTTGGTCCAGTGGCAAAACATTAGCAATTAATGTCAATCGCAAGTATGTCAGACACTTCCGCAACATTAGCACAAGTACAAACATGCAGGTAAAATTTAGACACATCCCTGCTCCACGTGCCACTATGATGAAGCCATTGCTCATCCGGTAGTTGTAGGCACCCAGAATGAAAAGACCGATGTTCATTAACACAAACCAAAAAAAGAAAATGACTTTTCTTAGATTATTCCGAATGTAGGACCAAGTAAAGTAACGATAAACACCCTTTTTCTTTTCTTTGGACTTTTCAGGTGGCTTCAACCATTGAGCAGCACTGCAAAAATGACATTATTATTATTATTATTATTATTATTATTATTATTATTATTAGTGAGTAGTAGTAGTAGTAGTAGTATAGTATTGCTTTTCTGATGAAAGCACTTCTTCTTTCCACAGACTTCTCCAATGGCTTCAACCATTGGGCATCACTGCAATAATGCATACATAGTTGCTGGTTTTAATAGTAGTAGTAGTAGTAGTAGTAGTAGTAGCAGTAAAAGTTCTAATATTGGTGTGCTTTGTTTTCCTCAGCTGCTAAGATCTACCCAAGCTATCAAGTTGCATAAAGAGCTTAAACTAGTTTCCACAGCGTCAAGAGCGTTTGATTGACAGGACGCAGTCATTAGTACTAATGGCATTAGTAGTGGTTACGGAGATCCACTTACAACATGGCCGATTTAACCAAGTGTGTTTTATTGTATCTATGCAACAAAAAAAGTTATAAATTATGGATTATTGTAGATGTAAGATTCGATACCTTTTTCTGCTTCCTTAGTTCAGTACAGTTCTTAGTGATTTTATGAAATAATTGATTTGCTTTTATGCACCATGTTCCCTGTCAGTTGGAAGATGGACTTGACCAGTTGTTTTTGTTACCGCAGATTTATCTCCCTTAAGCTCAGTGCCAAGTATAACGCTACCAGAAAATAATAACATGTGTAACAGATATATAAATATACACACAGGGACACACACACACACACACACACACACAGCAAAGTTGATATGTATTGATATTCAGTTCACTGCGGAAGGAAATCTGTCGAAAGCAGCAGGTCTGAAATAATGATGAAGTTTATCTACTGTTAATCTGCGGTTTCTTCCGACAGATTGCATTTATATTTAAGTTAGTTTGTGAGTAATTACATAAAATAGATTCAATTTGATTTTAACGGTCCATTTAAGTGTTAGAATTGTATCAAACAAAGAAATGTTTTTATTGTAACGTCGTATATTAAACTTTTATTAATTTAAGAAAATAATAAGCATGTATACCTTGCGAAATTCAGTAAATACCGAAGATAATTTTCATGAATGAATGAAGGATCACCCTTCGTCTGGCTGTCGAGTCAAAAAAGGTGCAAACAATCAATGTTTAATGTAGTCTAATTATCGAAGCGTATTGACTGTATGTTGAAGGATTTATTGAAGTGAGAGGAAGAAACACAATTTTATGAAATCCGACTAGCAAGCATAATTTTAAAGCCTCTAGTTTACAAATGCATCTTGTAAATAAAATAAAATCATTCTTAGGGTATACGCTAAATTATCTTCTAAAAGCACAGATTTTACGTAGATGGGCGATTATACGATATTTCATTTAGTTATATAATTTTACAAATTACTACCTAATTGTCAGATTCTCTAACAATCCGGGGTGTTTAGCAAGCTCTGCATTGAGTTCTTCGAATGTGATCGTACCGCTCCCGTCTTCATCCGCGCTTTCAAAAAGTGCCTCTGTAAGATTGTCCAGGTTCTCCTCTGTCAGTGAAAGGGAGCTTTCTTCCATACAAGATTTTAGAACCGTCCTGAGTTCATCTACATCTATGGTCCCGCTACCTGCAATCAGCGCGAGATGTTTGTGAATTAAATGTTTGCACAACTTAAGGTGGTTCAGATCTAAATATGATCCACAAGAAAGGTAAATAGAAAATGCGCGTGTGCAGGACATCGGAGAATCTAAGATTTTGTCTTTGCGCTTCTTGTCAAGGTTCTAGTGAAAGATAAACCGTTTGATTAGCTTCTACTATAAGTTCTAAAACCGGTAGCAAGGTGGATAATAATAAATACCCATGCCTTCAATGCGTACAAGTATATTTTTGTTCGTCTCCTTGTACATATCACTTCCACTACTTAAAGAATATTCCAGGTATCGAGCAAACGCCAAAAACGTCCACTCATAACATTTATCTGTATCAAGTTTAATATATATACATTACAAAATTTCCTGCTGATAAATTATTAATTTAAATTCAAATTGATTACCGTCAACGTCATATACGTTGAATAGAAATCGTAGTTTCATCTCAGGGGACCCCTTTGTGAGTGTGTGCAAGCCATCCATAAGTTCCTTCATTTCAATGGAGCCACTTCCATCTTGGTCAAACAGTTTGAAGCATCTCTCAGCAAAGAATGACTGAAAATTATGAGGTTATATGATTTAGGTAAGTAACTTTCTTATATTTTCTAGTGTTACATGTGTCCATGCAAGTCCGTGTGGGCCAGTTTTTTCCTTCCCGTTTTTAATGTTGATGACAAGGTTTTGGAACTTAAACATTACAGAAAAAAATGCAAAGTTTACAAATTCGTAGCATCCTTTGTTTACAAGATTTCTTCTGTGATTCAAGATAAAATTTATTGTTTATCATCCTCGATCGTTCTCTTTTCTAATCTACACGTCCCAATGGTACATCGTCCCTGCGTGTTTTCTTAAAATTTAGTTCCAAACATTATTTGTCTTTGCATAAAGAGATTCTATTGCATCAGTTTCTTACACTTTCATACAAATTGGATTTGTTGCGGCATACTTTACTCTTTTTACTCGAGTAAACCAACCTGAGACGATCAAAAATAAGTCTCTTCTCCCTAACTGTAATACGGAGGACAATCTCTTCTCCCAAACTGTAATATGGAGGACAATCTCTTCTCCTTAACTGTAATATTGAGGACAATCTCTTCTCCCTAATTGTAATATAGAGGACAATCTCTTCTCCCTAATTGTAATATGGAGGACAATCTCTTCCCCTAATTGCAATATAGAGGACAATCTCTTCTCCCTAATTGTGATATGGAGGACAATCTCCTCTCCTTAACTGTAATATTGAGGACAATCTTTTCTCCCTAACTGTAATATAGAGGACAATCTCTTCTGTCTAATTGTAATATAGAGGACAATCTATTCTCCCTAATTGGAATATGGAGGACAATCTCTTCTCCCTAACTGTAATATTGAGGACAATCTCTTCTCCCTAATTGTTATATGGATGACAATCTCTTTCCCCTGATTGTAATATGTAGGGGAATCTCTTCTCCCTAATTGTAATATAGAGGACAATCTCTTCACCCTAATTGTAATATAGAGGACAATCTCTTCTCCCTAACTGTATTATGGAGGACAATCTCTTCTCCCTAATTGTAATAGAGAGGACAATCTCTTCTCCCTAATTGCAATGGAGGGCAATTGGCTTGATGTAGTTCCAGTAAAAATCTTCATAGCCTTTCAACTGCATACGAGATCGTACAAAAAGGTGGAAAAAGGTGGTAAAACTCTCCAGCTCAGAATAAAGACGAGAAAGAAGCCGAATAGAATGATGATGATGATGACGATGATGATGATGATGATAATGTTTACTCGTGGAATATTTTACGTAAATAACAGGAACTCTGTTAGTGGTGTTATGACTAGATAACAAAGCATAGTCTAATAAACTGAGTAAATCAGTAAGACATAAACCAGATCAACTGATTCTGGAAAATCGATTAAAATTGTTTGAACATTGAACTGTCCTTATAATTTCAGTGCAAGTACGGGTATGTGAAGCTCTGGGCGAAACGCAATTTACGGTCAAAGCTTTGAAGACGGAGAAATGAAACTCTTTTTTTCCTTAGACCAGAACCCCTTTGCCATCCAGCAAAAATAAATAAATAAATAAATAAATTGAATATGTTTACCTTTTTGAGCCCGAGTGCGTCTTCAAATTTTCTCATGGTGATTTTTCGGTCATCGCCAGCAATTCGTTTGAATTGATTCTCTATAAACATCAACCATTCGGTATCCTCATCACTGAAGTAGCAATGAGTTAGCTCAATTTAAAATAATGAGAGACTGATTTAATAGAAGACTAAGGACGTTCTCTCTATCTCTCTCTACCTCCCCCCTTGCGAGTGTGTCTGCTTGAAATATATCCTGACCTAAAATAAATAAAAACACCCACCCTTTTCATACATTCACCTAACGTTCATGACCTGGTCATACATGACCTAATCTATCGCAATAAAAAAAATCTTCATTTTTTATAATGTTTGACCCTATCTTAAAACAATTCAAGCGCGATTCAGTAATGCGTCACAGCCGTTATGTTGTTGTCGCCAAGGAAGTTTGGGGAAATAGCTTCAGAAAGACGCGAATGCTGTCTAATTATATTTTTTAAATCGAAGATTAATTTCCATGTGTGCAATGTAAGGCAGTTTCTTATTTGTTTTACCTCACAAAGTACTCGATTTTGTTGCTGCACGTATAACTTTTGTGGGAACGCGCAATCAAGCGTCACATGGCATGATGGAAACTCTTGTATTCTTATAAATGTAGGTTGCATTGCTAATATAGTACATATTTAAAATGTTTCAGTCCATGTTAGATCTACACAGTCTTGTTGCACTAGTTAGTTCCTAATGTTCGCTTGACAATATGGAAAATTCACGATAGTATTTATTATTCGTGAGGTGGCGTCTGCTACCGTATTATTCCCCATTGTGATATGGTTTCCCCATTGTGATATTGTTTCGCCATTGTGATATGGTTTCCCCATTGTGAATTGCCACCGCGGTTACCCTATGTGAAGGCGATAGATCATGAAAGTTTAGATAATTCTGGGAAACACACACATTGTTCCTTCAGAAATTTATATGTACGTATGTTAGTTTGTACAACTAAAATCGCTACTTCAACGTCTCTTTTCACCTTCGTTAGAAAGCGAACTTTCGTTGCGCCTTTTCTTTACGACAGTAGCCAAATTCAGCACCCGAAATTCAACATTTGGCCTTCAGCCAAGTCACCTCCCGACTTAAATTACTGATGTCCTGTATCTATTTTACTATATTATAATTTGATTCCGTTACTTCTAAATGCATTAATCAAGGTAAATATAATTTCTTATCTTCTCAGAAACAGTTTATGGCAATGTAGATGTAACGAAATTCAGTAATTGCGTGTTCGTCTGTCCTTGTTCTTCATGTAATTAACAAACAAATAATTTCAATGTTTATTACATTCTTACCAGCCAAACGTTAGACACGAGTACCCAAAACTTTTGTAGCGCGGATGACATTTTTGCAGAGAAGAAAAACTATCCTGAATTCTGGAAAGGTCTAAATTAAAGAATAAAAAACACGAATATAGCAAGAAATATGAACATTATCTTAGCGTATGTGTGTCGATGGTTTGCTCTAGGGTGTTAGCTATGCTGGTGTTTTTTTCTTTATAGATAATACTTGCGTGACATTCATATTATGTTTGCTTTCTTGCTGTTCGCTGACGATTACGGGTCGCTCGTCTAATGATCTGATCTCAGCTTCTGCCTGCTCATCTTTCCAAGCTTCACCATTGGTTATAAATTTGCTTGCTTCATCTGGAGCTCGGTCGTCTCTTTCTGTGGTCGCCATCGCGGAGCCATTGCGTTTTCCACCTCCTTCAATTCTATTCTCAGATTCGTTCGAAACGTTATGAACATTTTCAGTCTTCATCTCAATGATGATATTCGTAGAGTCTATTTGACCTTCCAAAACAGCGTCTGTGTTCTTTTCCAAGCTGTCAGGCTGTGAATGACAACATGTATTGTCGAAATTATCATATGGATTATATTCTTTAGTACTGGATTTCTTATCCCGTTCGTTCTCCTCATCTGGTACGAACGCGAGGTTGATGGCATCCGTCGTGGACATGTTGTTTTAATCTTAATATGCAGCCGCTGTGGAGAAAGCTAGGGTTTATTTCGTCGAGGATTTCGTGTTTAAAATCATTTGCCTCTCATGTGTTTCGTCAGAATTGTCAGCTTCTGTATCTAAGAAAAGACAAAAGAATCTACCGATCTTAGTCTGTAAACAAAGAAACTATTTGGCATTTGCATATTTGTATCCGTCTGGAAAAATAATGGCATGCCTAGATTCCCGCCAAAATCGAGGAAAGGAAGGAACAATTGTCCCTATAGGAGTATATGACATTTGATCTGATTATTTTCTCATCTCTGTTTTCCTCTTCTAATCTTCCATTTTCTTTACGTACCATAATAGTTACATGATGTCGACGTGTGTAAACGATAATACGCTTCGAAGTAAATTAGTTGGTGAACTGTGGTTGCGGACAAATAAATTTTGTCGTCCGTTGTGTGTGGCCATCCTTGCTGCCAATCAGTCTACATTAGATTCAGCGGTAAAGTTTCTCCATTAAAAAGCATATAATTGCGTATTATCTTCGGGCGACTTTTCACTAAGCAGCGTAAGTAAGGAAAACGAATCTCTTAAAATTAATGCAAGAGACATGCACAATATGCTCGATATTAATTCTGTACGTGATTCTCACTGTTGTTAAAACACGAGTCTGAAGGGGGGAATGCACACGCACGCACGCACGCACACGCACATACAAACACACAGAGAGGTTCGGCCTGGTAGATATATGTTACATGATCTGATTAATACTTCACATTTTTTCTTCTAGTCCTTGATCTTCTTTCTTGCAACAGTGTCCCCATGAAGTGGCCATTCTTTGAACTAAATTTTGGATTTGAGGCTACTGACGAAGAAGTGCTGTCGTCAGCTGGATATGGTCAACTGTCTTCAAGTTGACTCGAACTTCACCGACCCGTTTTTGATAGTACCTTTTATGTACAGTATAATACATAGATTCTGATGACACTATTTTCTAATTATCATCAATACCACGTTCTTGAAAACAACTTAAGAGAAGGAAATATATACTTTAAACTGATTACATAAGGAAGGGATCGCTGCAAAATTTCTTGTGATATTCTGCCAAAATAAAAAGTTCGATAGATATATAACTGAACGAATCGCATTGTTTGTGTCCATAAGCAATCATTATATGATTATTTAGAAGTATTTTTCCAAATCAAAATTTAAATTATTAAAAAGTTAGATACAAAGTTAACTACAAATTTTTATATAACTTGTTAACGAAAAGAATCAGGACTATTTATTTGTTTTTTATCAATTCTAATTTACGATCTTCATACCTCATAAGGACCTTTTTTGGAAAAACAATATATCTCTCGGCAAAGACTTAATGGCAGGACGTATACATGAGAAAACAATGACAATAATTTTATGCGGGAACACCCCAACTAATGACTGCCTGGGGATTGGTTCAACCTGACTATATCTGACCAATCGAATGTCATTACTTAAAATTCAAAACATACTGATTGCATATGCATTATTTGACCCTGTACCTTAACATTTGGATTATACCTTTCTTGCGTCTGACAGTCGAATGACTAATGCCTAATTTTAATATATTTCTTAATTTCTTTTTTAGTTTTAAAATGTAGACAACACATCTACACTGAGAGGATTTAATTTCTATTTATCAGAGGTATATAATCCGTCCGCAATGAATAACATGTGTCAATATCCATAACTGAAATTTGTAATAAATATTTCTATTTTAAATCGGTGAGCATTATTCTGGTAGGTTATGTTAGTTTCATGGGTAAAATTCATAACGTTTATCGTTTATAGTCCTTCAATTTTGTATTATTACGTTGTTTTGTCTAATTTCCTCCCATCATTCATTGCAAATAAACAAATAAAAAATATATTCAGTTTTTTTTTAACTTGCTCAGATAGATATGTAAGATCAGTGGGCAATAGTATCTAATTAAATTCATCCAATACTAAATATTGTATTATTCCCAAAGCTGTAGACAACTAAATAAGTATATGTGTTATTTCCCTTATCTTTTGCAGGCAGTTAAGTGTAATAATTCTTTCAAAATCATATGAACATGTTATGTTAAAAGCAAATTCAGTACAAACGAAATTTAAATTATATTTTAGAGCAGAATTTCATTATACTTCTTTTCATCACCCAAAACCAGTTACTTCATTTTTTCTTTTTGCTCTTTTTGTAAATTAGTAGTTTGTAGATTAGTGGATTTGGATTAGTGAATCTGGATTAGTGGATTAGGATTAGTGGATTTTGTTTAGTAATGGATAGGATCTAATGCAGATTAAAATCGTCTCTCAGAGTCGTTAAGACTAAGTTATTGTAACTGGTGTATTGCGGTTTAAGATTATTATATTATTCACTTCTATATGCTTAATACCCTTAATTATCCAAATCACATGAGGTAAAAATCTCTACACAACAAAAAACACGTATGGGGAAATTGGATCACCTTGTCAGTGTCCCCTGTTAACATTAAACAATGCAGGGGTTTGACCAGTTATTATAACACAAGCGTTCTTTTTATTGTTTTATGTTTAAAAATGTTGTATCTAGTCTGTTATTGACTCTCGAAATTTAATAAATGTCAGCAATTTGTTATGAATATTTATATAAAAAATTTCAAAATCTATTACCAAGAATTATAGTTCAAGAGATTATACCGTGTTCTTATAAACAAACACAGAGACATGCAGACATAAAATCTTATTTGATTAGTATAAATAATTTTAAACGCGAAGTCTTAACATATGAGCTGGCCTTCTGTAATACCCTTGCGAGAATCGTCTATTATAAGAGGCCTTAATGAGCTCTTGTTCCCTGCTGTGATTTAAAATCTTCCCGTCAATTATTCTTGATACAATATTCTCAAATACGACATGGTTTAACCCTGCATAAGTATTCATAGTCTTTTTGATCGATCACCTAATCCTGGCGCGATGGATTACTTTAAAGTGCTGCCTACTTTCAACTTTCGCTGTGTGTGTTATCGATGAGACTTTTTTTATTGAAGAGTTCAAGAAGATGAAACTGGTCCTATTTATCGTCGGGGCGCTGTTAGAGACACTTTGTGATCATACCCAGTTGCTACTGAAAAAAAGAGAATCGGACTTTACAAACGTAATACGTGCCCAAACATGTCAACATGGGCCACGCTGAGTCGTTGGGAGCGGTTTGGTACTGTAAAAAAGACTCTCTTTGCTTGTGTATGCGAGGTCGAGTATACCCCGATAACAAGAATCTTTAGGAATATTAGAAGCAATTAAGTCACAAAAGAGGTAAGCTTAATTTGCAGTGAGTGACATAATACAGAGAGCAATTGACTTTACGAGTCCTTAGGAATAAGACAGAGGAAGACGCATCCGGCGAGAATTTGTGTGGAAAACATTCAGGGTAGTATTTAACGGCGCGGTTATCTTGTTATGAAAAGGAAACAAGCATAGACAGGCTGTATTGAATTACTACTATAGTTTAATTCAGCATGAAAGTTTATAAATTGCTTTATGTCTGTTTGCCTGTATAACAACTATGCATCACTCTCGTCGTTTTTGTGTGCAGTGAATATCTAATATTTCTTACATGTATCATTTTACAACTCTCAGAAGATACGAATAATGATGAAAGCGGAAA
Source organism: Sinohyriopsis cumingii (assembly GCA_028554795.2). NCBI lineage: Eukaryota > Metazoa > Mollusca > Bivalvia > Unionida > Unionidae > Sinohyriopsis > Sinohyriopsis cumingii. The sequence continues at coordinate 4,141,129 of CM068831.1, read as the reverse complement.
ACGGTGTCGAGTTTTGATACATTTAATTTAAATATTTTCCTCGAAATCTGAGCGGAATCTCTACAAATTTGATTGCATGTTGTTGTTTTTTTTTTCATTGGATGTGCATGGTGTTGCTACTTGTTTAGTCAAGTATGGAATGGGATCTTACTCTCTGCAGAGGGAGACTTGAACGGTGACTGAAGGGCATGAACTATGACTACTTGAGTAATGATGTCACGGTACAACTTCATTCCGTCTCCCCGTCCTGATATATCACTTAAGCAGCTGTGTTTTCTCTTGTATGTCTGTGTGTAAAACGTATAGGTATCGGGAAGCAGCAATGATTCATATTTCCATACAGGCTGCATTAGGTTCCACGTGAGGGCATTGTTTCACATGTCAGTCAAGCTGCATTAGGTGTCGCGTAGCAGCAAGTTTTGACTTGTCAAACAACAGTTCAGACATAGAGGTTCGGAAAAATATGAGAATATATACCTGTGAAGCTATTTATGTAAAGAAAATTCGTGGCGCTTTTTCGTGAAACTTTGTTGTTAAGATTTTTTTCATGATTAGTTGTAATAATAATGATAATATTAATAATGGATAATTGACGTAAAGGATTGTAATTGATGTATGGTTTTCGCTCGCTGGTCTGCCTACCAGTGTCCTGTAATTACACACAACCGCCATCAATCCAATAGTCCTGGTGATAGATGTTACCTGATCTATAGTAATTGTAATGCAATGGCTTCAAGAAAGGTTTGCAAATCCTACATTAATTATTAAATGAGTAAAGAGAAAAGAGAAAAGTAAAATAAAAACAAAACAAAACCATATGTTGGTCAAATCGACAGAGATTTAGCAGGCAAGTAGATGCGTAGACAGTATAAACATTCAATGCAAAATAGTTGTATTGTGGAAAAAAATGAACATTTATTGTTTGTTCAAATATCCGATTGACATTATAGTATCAAATGCTGATCTTTTTCTTCTTTCAATAGCAACTGCTTTTTTGAGAAGTTATACAACTACTTCATAAATGAATTATAAATTTCCGTTTTCTTAACATAAGAGTAGTTTCAACTTAATTTTATACAGAGTAATAAACCACTTAAAACGGGGTTGTAATAGGACGAGTAAACATTACGAGTACGCAGCATAGTTTTGAAAAATGACCGTCTTTACTTGAATCGCAAAGTGTCGATGAGTTGTAGACGTATGTCAGCTATATATATATATATATATATATATATATATATATATATATATATATATATATATATATATATATATATCAAAGAATTAAACGATCAAAACAACCAGAATGGTATACTAATGAAATCGCAGAGGCACAACGCAAACGAAACTACTTACCATAAATATAAAGAATTTACAAACTAGCGTTTGTGGCGGAACAAAGTCAAATCAATCATTGTATAAGGTTCCTTTTTCAAAGAAACCATCACATCAAACACCGATAACAGATCCATCTGGAATTACTTACGAAATCTAACTTCAACGAAACCTGCGCCTCTAGCTCCATGTGAAATTATAGTTGATGGCACTAAATATACTGATGAGCTCGATATTGCAAACCAGTTGAACCATTTTTTTGCTAATATCTCCCAAACGCTTCACAGGTCTAATAATACAGAGCCTAATTTAGACAAACTTACTAAATTTGTGAATGAAAGGATACCCGATAACGTTAGTTTCAACATTCCCTTAATGACAATAAATGACACTTCTGATAAATAAACTTGAAACAAACAAATCAGCTGGTCTAGATGGAATTCACCCCAAAACTCTGAAAATGTCGGTTTTATCAATCTCAGAGTCGTTGAAAGAAATAATTAACTGTAGTATCACTTCCTGTAAATTCCCTGAATTATTGAAGTTAGCAAAAGTATTCGCAATTTATAAGGGAAATGAAAAGAATGACCCATCCAACTATCGACCCATATCTGTTCTATCCGTAATTTCAAAAATTATTGAAAAACATGTCAGCAAACATATTTTCAGATATCTTGACAAGTACCAACTCCTCCATAGATCACAATCAGGTTTTCGAAAGAATCATTCATGTCAAACTGCAATGACGAAACTTAGAGACCAATGGCTTTTGCAGTAGAATCAGGCGAACTTACTGGCGCAATCTTCATTGATTTTATAAAAAGCATTCAATTTGGTTGACCATTCGGTGCTCATTAAAAAAACTTTCAGCCTACAAGTTCTGTCTAAACTCAGTTGCCTGGTTCACGTCGTATCTCACAAACAGACACCATGTTGTTTGCACGGGTAAATATATATCCGAACCAAGTAATATCTTAAGTGGTGTTCCTCAAGGATCTATATTAGGGCCTCTTCTTTTTCTACTATTTATCGATGACTTAGCCTTGTATCTAGCGAAATAATAACACAGATGCATGTATGCATGCATACATACATACATACATACATACATACATACATATCATAACTGAACTAAGATCGTCGAATACTGAGCGTAATCTCCGATCGACGACTAACAACGATCTCCAGATTCCTTGTTCGAAACCCAATAATTACAAAAGCTCATTTACTGTATCAGCCCCTACTGTATGGAATTCCTTATCAATTCGTAATTCATACGTAATTCAACTTCCCTTGCTTCTTTTAAAATATCATTAAAGAAATTTTTTATAGACCAGCTGGAATGGCATATTAAAAGCTCTGAATAGAAAACTTTATAATCATATCCATAATTGATATATCAAGATCTTATTCGATATATATACAAAAACTGAGGACCACATGGCAGATGGGTCAGCCATGACCAAATGTGTTAT